>JBAMYA010018669.1:0-16914 GCA_037176975.1 Arrhamphus sclerolepis | reverse complement strand
TGTATGTGTATATATACACATACACACATATATATTTAAATATACAGCTCTGTTAACCAAGAAATAAAAATCAGTAGTTTTTAGGCGGTTTTATCCAGAAATATTCTTTACCCAAGTTCACAACCCAGATAAATTCAAAAGACCTTATGGGGAACTCTTAAGATTTTTTCTGGCAGGGAGGGGAATGTCCCAAGTTGTTGTCAAATGCAGCACTGTCTTCTATTGTCCCTCTTGTCTGTTGGCAACATCATGTATGTCATGCACCAGGCTTTTACAGTCCTGTTCATCAACCCAACAACGGGTCCAAAAGAAAAAAGGAAAACAATAATTTATGAGCAGGAATTCTTCCAGCGTCCATCTCTCATGTTACTTTGCATTTAGCATCTGACTCAATATTTTACCCAACCCCTGGTACAGAACCTGGTTACCTCTGAATAATGCAATGTTCAAGATGTGGCATCTGATATTTCAAATAAACCAGAAAGGACGTCACTCCACACATATTCAGATCACTAACGTCACTAATGCATCCAGTTATTTCAGTTCAGTCATATGTGGTTTTACTCCTCGTCCACCACCAATCTTTCACAGGAGACGGTCTCACGCCAGACATCTGACATTTGTGGTTCCTTGGTGGCAGAATGAGCTGTCAAATGCTGTCACAGCCAGGCTGTCACTCTTTACCTTCAAAAATAGCCCCGAAGAGTCACCTTTTTAGACAACATCATCTTTCCTAGCGCCTCCAACACCCTAAGACTCATATCTCATGCTTCCTCTGAGATTCTGCACCGGTTCTATATTAATACTGACATTTAAAGTAGGTAGAATACATTAGCACTTGATGCACAGGCCAAAGCGATGGCTGTACTCAAATGTTGTTCCTGACTTGCAAGTTGTTCTGGATATAAATTTCTGTCCCGACTATGCCAAATAAAAACTTGATTTTTTTTTTCCCCCTCCAAGGATGTTTTTGGCTCTAATGGCCATTATCGACAGTTCTAAGACAGGAAATCAAGGCAGAGAAGGAAATCAAACATGCAACTGCTGCAGGAGGACTTTAACCTCTGCATATGCACAACCACTGAGATACCCAGCAGTCTGACTTGCCA
The DNA here is from genome assembly GCA_037176975.1 of Arrhamphus sclerolepis. NCBI lineage: Eukaryota > Metazoa > Chordata > Actinopteri > Beloniformes > Hemiramphidae > Arrhamphus > Arrhamphus sclerolepis. The sequence continues at coordinate 15,805 of JBAMYA010018669.1, read as the reverse complement.
ATTTTATATCAGATTCAATAAATAAATAAATAATTAAAGAGCCTTCCAATCCATCCACCCATCTTCTAAAGTTTCCTTTTGATCTTCCCAATGAGACTTAGAACATTTTCAAGAACCAAGAAAATACATGAAGGTCCCTCCAGTTCAAACTTTGTAGGAATCATCACCAATGATATGTATTATAATTATAATACATATCATTGATGATGATTCCTACAAAGTGTTGTCAGAAGAATAAGCCCTTGCAGATACCTGATTCTTCTACTCAGGTACAGTAGCAAAGCATTTGTAGTTCATTCCATGGAGATACAGAAGAGCGACATAATGCTTCAGGTTAGATTAACTAAAGACAGTTTTCCAAGTGGAAAATTGGAATTACACACAAATTTCACTGAATCTTGCTATGCAAAGTTACATGGTGGCTGAAGAGAGAACTGCTGCTTATGGTCCGCCGTCAAAGTTTCTCAATTCAGTCTCAAAAACTGGTAGCGTAGTGGTTAGAGCAGGCATCAGTCCTCTCATTAGCCATTTTCTCTCTGTCCCTTTTTCCTGTCTCTCAGCTGTGAAATAAGACCACTAGAGAAACAAAAATCTAACTAAAAAAAAGTACTTGTAAAAGTTTAGTCAACAATAAGATCAAACGCACTCAGAGAGCATCTTTGGACGAGCAAAAACGCATTTATTAAACAAATACATTAATACAGGCATCAACAATGCATGAGTCAACGGCGTAGCAGACTGAATCACAAACTGTTCTCTTTTTTATCTGACTTACACAATATACAATTATAAAAATCATACTTGAGAAGACAAAAAGGGCTGTAACGTCTCCAGCTGTAGGTCTTCTCTGTCCACTCATGTTTCAGTGATGCTGCACCTCAGCATCCAGAGTACACTTTTAATGCTTTGTGTATTTCTAACTGATGTTGATGCTACACTTTCACACACCAGACGTATCACCTCCAGTTGAACTTTCCTGGTTATTGTGTTTTATCTATAACTGACAGTTATGTTTAATTATCTGTTCCTTTAGTTCTTTCTGCCTGTACGTCCTTCATACACCCTGGCTTTGGGACATGCAGCACCCCCTGCCTCCCCTACATACACATAAATACATGCATTTCACACAAAACATAGCACACATAGGCATAAGCTCCTCACTCAGTTGTACCTGGCAGAACAAGTCCAACTCCTCAGCGTTTTAACCACCATAAGCATACTGACATGACTTCTCAAATCATAGCTCCCTTCACTGCCGCAGCCACCACAGCAACACTCTTGACAGGTCAGTGTGACCCAACTTTTTTGTAAACGAAAAGATCTAATGTTCATTCTTAGCTATGCAGCAAAAAGTAGGGTGAGTGATAAGTGCTTCAACTGTCAGTTTTCAGAAGCTTCAGCAAATCAGTGTTTTGTGGTTTCTTCTTCCTGAACAGTACAGGAACAATAATGCTCATCTAGAGCTCACTACAGACAGATCAGAAATCAGCTGTCCTCTTACTTGGTTAACTAATGCCAATTAGAGCATGACTGGAGGCCATTTTCTCTGCTGGAGATCAGCATTTCTGTGCTGAGTAAGCCTCCCCTAGATGAGCTCTATTAGGGCTCCGACAGTAAAGCCAAGGGACATAATCAACACCTGGAGGGCAGCACTGACTCTAGAGAAGGAAAACATGTCAAATATTAGCTGCTGGATGAATATTCAGAAGCATCATCACACACAACATCAATTATCCATTTACTGTGCTCCCTTCCCCGTCCCATTTTTTTTTTCTTTTTCAAAGATAGTTAATATTCAAAGCAATCTTTAAATTACTTATTAAAAGAATCATTGGCTGCATCGCTAGTTAAAATGTGAGGAGCAGCCATCCTCATCCTCATCTCTGCTTCGTGCCGAGGCTGAAAATTAAAACAACAAAAGGTTTCTATTCTGCAAAGGATGTCGGCCTCCAAAATAATGTATTCACTGCCTGCATCTGTGAGTTTTAATACCAAGAAACTCATGCAGGTCCAGTTGTCTTCATCGACTAAAAGGGAAGGCTGGATTCTGTCATATTCAGAGAAGAAACTATCTGGATCCATGATGGACATTTTCTGCAGCGCAACAAAGCTGACCCTTGCAGGTCATCCCGTGCTCTCACAGTAATGCGCTCGGAGTGCATTTACAACCAAAATGTCAAGTCGCTGACAGAGCAGCGTCTCACCATGAAACGTTCTCGCCCTTTCACCCTTTTGTACTTGATCACGAAGGGCTCAGTTGTTTAAAGATAGCTCACAAGTCTATCGTGGTGGGTGGATTTTGTTGTCACCTTCCACTTGTCTACTTCTGGACCAGTGCATCATTCCCTTGATGTCAGTTAGTTTTCTTTGTCTTGCAGGTAAGTTTTAGGAAAACAGAAGAATCAAAGCATTGATGATGCAACTGTGCTGCCTTCATTTATCTGTTAAACTAATAGCTTCTGTCATTCACACGCTGGTGTTTGTATAAAGTCTACCATGAAGCTTCATCATCAATCTCAAAGCCTTTACTCGCCACTGTTCTTTCTACGCTGTGGTTTGATGGTCTGCTTTGTCCTCCAACATGTGGTCTTACATTCATGGAAAAAGCTCTGGAAGTTATCGTTTTTGCTCCCAAGGCTTATTTCCTTTAGCTTTAGCTAAAGTCAGAACTGAGATGGAGACAAACGCATTTAAGAATGCTGCTCTCTGCACTTGGACTCGGCTCCAAGCTCACTTGAACCTCAAGGATCTGGCCTCATTACTTGATTTTAAACAACCTGTGTTGTAGTAGATGCTGTATGAATACAACTGAATTGAAATTTATTTTGACGATCTGTTTTTGTGCTCAACTGTGTTCTAGTTTCCTTCTGTGGTACTATCTGTCCAGACTGTTTGCACCTGCGTCTCGTTTGCCCTTAGGTCTATATATTATAGGTCTATAATACTGTGTTGGCTTTCACTTCTACCTTACTGGGCTCTACTGTTTGGCTCCATCTGTATCTGGGTCCTCCACACCTCAAGACATAACACTTGGTTATATCAAGACACAAGACACAAGCATATTGTTAATCTATGAATAGATTATTGATACTAATCTGAAAAACAGAGGGGTGTCTGAGTGTCTGAGGTCACTGCCAAAATGGCCTTCACCCTCTTCATGGCTAACGTTAGTCATCCTCTCTACTCAGAGTTGTGCGGTGAGGGAAGTGGTGCCGAGTCTGACAGATATTTGCATCATTTGTCCCACTCACTGCCTGATTCCAGATCTGTGCGACTTTTACAGTTGTATAAGATTAATTTAGGTCACTCTGCACAATGTGAAATTAGTGAATAACCCTCCATTGCATTTAGCGCTGCTGTTGCTAGACTACTGTGACGCATCAACGTATTTGTTTGCGTTATTTCTGACACTGCTTGATATCTGTCGCAGTCCGTCTTTGGACGCAAGATGGTTTTCTCTTTCATCTTTGCTCCTGTCTCATTGTGACATCTACCATCACCGTTTTTGAGCTACGATGGATGATATTTTTCCCCTCAACTGCCCATTTTTCGTCTGAGATGGCTGAAATCGTACAGTGTGAACCTGCATTAAACAAAGTCATCAAGCATATTTGACAAGTTGTGTTGATGATTCCCACGTTCAACGAGCTTGCACGACAGATTGTTGCATTCTGTTCTCTCTGCTGGCCCAACCTGCTTTACATCAAGTAGAGATGTTGATCAGTGAGACTTCCTCTACACAACTTCACAGGAAACCAGTTAATCCTAGTGTCCATTAATCTGCAGTTACACAAAGCAAAATGCTTTCTGAAGTCATTCAGAATAAACTGGGGAGCCCAGCTTTAAGCCACCATGAATGTTTCCAGGAATGATGATAAAATCTACGCCAAACTTTTTTTTCCTCTCAGAAAAGCTTTCTTTATTTGGCTTTCTTTGATTCCAGGTTGATTCTCAGCAGGAGTTTCTTTGCTCATTTTCCCACAGTGGCAGCGATGGACGAGTCAGGACAGAGACGGCGATGGTTTAAAGTTCCACTGACATATCACTGCCAACGTGTGTAAAAATAAAACAAAGCAGATGCCTCTCAAGAGGGGGTGTGCCTGCACAATTAAAGTATTAATTCTCTTTCTTCAAGCCATCACTGACACAGCAGAGACTGGATGCATTTTGGACACTATTGTACAGGTCACTGGTTATTGTAAAGAAGCTCTGAGCAGCTGCGACACAACCAGATATGGACATGTTGCCGTACAGTTATTCAACTGCCAGAACATTATAAAACTGAGATTTTACAGAAAAACAGGGCTTTGATGTTGTAGTTCTGATTCATGTTTGATTTTTTGAAATCAGCACATGTCCAAAATAACTTTGGGGTTAAACGCAGACCTTAAACAGAAGCTTTTGGAGACCATCAAGCTTTTAGCTTCTGGCAGAACCGTGTATTGATATTTAAGAACTGTTCACATATTTGATTATTTTTATAGGGCTCATATCTGGACTTCTGAAAGGCCATCTCCACCAGTTTTAATAAATGTTTGGGTTCATCTGACTGAACCTTCAACTGAGGTCATTCACTTTTACCCGTGAGCAGCCCAGAGCATGATACTACCATCGCCTTGCAACCTCATCTATGTGTCACCAGATAATCAACCTCCACATGCTCATCTGCACAACTCAATCATTAAAGTGGAGAAAAACGCAGCTAAGAGGGAAAGTTTGTCTTCCTTCAGTGACGACATTTGCCAACAGTTGGAACTGATGTTCTCACTGGTACGTGTTGCTCAGTTCAATGTGCTTCTTCATGCACACCTGTTCTACGCTTCAGCAAAGCAGCTATAACTTCCAGTAAATCTCGATAACAGACAGGAAGGTCAGACATCATAACCAGTCAGAAGACATTTAGGAACTTTCAGCACGTGTGAACCTATAATCTAAGTGGCATTCTGAATTCAATCAATTAAATGCTACTAGAGAATATAAATGAGGTACAGTAAATTTTTTAATTGAATTTTAAGCCGTTTTCATTTTTTATGTATTACAAGAAACCTATTTATATTTGTTCCTAGGGAGTGTTTGGTTCGTAAATTTGCTGACGGTCCCTAAGTAAACATGAGAGGAGCGAGCAGCAGAGAACGGCTGGCCGAAATTAGAGTCGCTGAATCGGATCAACACTGAGCTAGAAGCCACTAACTCCATGGAACTCCAGGTGTCCCAACTGTTCTTGTGTGGTCCACAGACTTCTGCAATCATCTGAGACATCTCTGCTGGGACTTCACTTCCTCTCAAATAAGGCGTTCTCCTGAAACGGCCACAAGCAGGCATGCACAGTGATCTACGCCTGGATCCTGCTCCTTCCAGCTTATTGAGCAATAGTAGAGGAGCTGGCCCAAGAAAGAGGTAAAACGGTCTTTGGGGAAAGTTGCCATGAATATGGCTTGTTCATAACATTTTGTTGTTGTTAATGTTCATATTTAGAAACCATATCTTTTGAATAAAGTCATCTTAATTCTGGGATGGTCACTCAGCCATTATTTATCTTTTAACTTATGCTATAATGTCTTATCAGGAGAATGATGGTACAGATTAGTCGTGAGACAGCTGAAGCAATATAAGGTGGAGAGACTGCGGAAGCTCAGGTGAGGTCTGAAATTAATTAACAATTTTAACATGAGAACTGTAATACATTCAGGGAAGAGAGGAGAGCCAGGTGGAGCTTCAGGGTGTGAGGTAAAGTTTAAAAATCTTATTATTTATTATAATAGATCCAGAAAGGAGAGCCGGTGAGGACTGGTGTTTTTCTTATTTTTAAAGATTTAAAGCCCCTGTGGTGCTTCACTTGGGTTTACAATAATTGATGCGCCAGCAATCTTTACTACTGACCGATGAAGAGAGTCCAAGATGATTGATTCTGTTTCCAACATTTTTGCATTTATTTCTCTATAATCCAATGTACTTCCAACTACAGCTCATCAATAAAGCTTTTCGGTGGTTGTCTCTGTTTTATCTTCCTGGTGAAACAACTGCCCCGACAAAGATTAGTTCCTATTTATGGTGTAGCGCTAATTGGCTCCTACAATTTGGTTATCAGCTGCGATAGAACACCCCACTAGTTTCTGCATATTTGAATGGTGAAATTCTACTTCATAGTGACTAAGTGGATTTTTCCCTGTTTAGTTTTAAAATGGTCCACCTTTACGCTCAGGAGCTGTACCTTAAACGTGCATCGATTAAGCTATTTTGTATGTTAAGGACCAGCAACGCAGCAGCACTGTGATGTTATTTTGTGTTACACCACAAGGTGTCACTGTGTGCATTCTGTGGGCTCAGAGTAGTGGGGATTTCTGGGTAATGCTAACCGGGAGTGGTGGCTAAAAGAGGGTAGCAACTCTGAGTTCACGTGTTGACTATCGGGGTAATAGTTCTTCAATAAACAAGCGTGAAGTTAAACCAAGCGAGTCCGTGAACTTCATGACAAGCACGAAGGAAATAGCAAAGGAGAGGATGGTAGAGGGCTTGATGTGAGGTCTTAAAATAAATAGAGGCACCGATCTGATATTAATATCTGCATTGGTCCCAATATTGAAGAAATGTATAGATCGGGTACCGTGGCAATGCGCTGATCCAAAAGGGCACATCCATTTATTCAGTCAAATTATATGCTTTGCCGCACAGAGGCTTTCAAAATGGTCGGCAAAAGGATCAGCCATATGAAACTTTTTCACACCATCTCAGTCAACACATTCAACAGCTACATGCAATACCTGTGCAATGACTGAGGAAGACTTGAGGACTACTGCTGCTGATGGAGCATCCAAAGCTTTAGAGCCACCAGGAAAGGCCCCCGGGTGGGATGAGCAGCTCCATGCAGAAGCAAAAGCAGCAGCAGCTTCATGAAACAATTTGACATAATTCAGGTGGAGCATGAGGAAGATCCAGGTGCAGCAAGCAGTTCTAGCACTGCTGCACAGTTGCATGGATATTTTACAGAGGAAACAATTCCTGCCAGAGATGGCAAATACTGGGGAGTCAAATGTAAGCGATTTCCTGGCCTTGGAACCTTTGGAAGGAACTGATTGCTGTTTATTTTAAATATCTGCCAACCGAGTTAGTGAAGCTATTGTTTTTTCCCCCTTATTTCAGCTCCTTTATTATTTATTTTACATTAACTGTTATCCTAAATGTGCTGACTGAACAAATTAAAGTTGTGTTGTATTTACATGTTTGACTAAGCTTGTGAAGCTACTGGTTTATTTAAGTTTGCTGTGCTGGTGCAGAGTTGTCAAATGAATTTGTAATTCAGTTCATTTGTGTCTATGTTTGAGAAAAATAAACATTTTTAAGCCAGTTCAAGTCAAGTTTTTCCGTATCAGATCGGCATTGGCTGATACTAAACCTCAGATATCTGTATCGGTATCAGAAGTAAAAAAAAAAAATAAATTACTGTAAGGGTTGACAGTGTATGAGTCTATATACATCTGAAAATCAGTTGTTACAAATCTTCATTCTGTATGATAAAAACCTTAACATTTTTTTTTTTAGCTTTTGTAAGTTAAATGCTGATACTGTACATTACTATATGTAACGTCTATCGTAAATACATTCATGCCATGCAGGGGCATCAAGGCCTCGGGAGAGAGTAACACATAACACTAGATATTTTATAAGGGTTCACGAAAAGGTGGAAAAATGGGATTGCTTGCTTGTAGTTAGTGCAGTCCTGTGGCACTGTGACAGTTTTTGAATGCAGGGCTGCAACGTGCGTTTTCAGTGAGGCACTAAGCTCGTGTATTAGATGTGAGAGGTATCATTCACTTATTGTTCTTGACCAAACTGTTGCACCGTCTGAACCACATGGAGTTGCTTATTGACTAGACTTTATTTATATAGAGCATAGTGGAAGTCTCTGCAGTTACTCCCCACTGAGTGGCAGAAAGAGGGAGATGAGTGGCAACATTGGTTTGGATACCATAAAGGTAATGTAACCTTTTATGAAGATTTAGAGAAGCAGGGGCTCAATTTAAGAAGCCAAAACAGGCAGTGTGGGTCATGCCATTTATTCCATGCAGATATTGATCTTAAAATAAATTAACATCTGTAGAACAATTCATTTCAAGTTTATTTATAAAGCACTTTTTTTAAAAACCTCAGTTGTCCAAAGTGCTGTACAACATAAAACAAGTGAAAATCCAGACTGAACAATAAAAGCAAGAAAATCTATCTTCAGCATTAAAATAAATCATTAAAACAGTAGCTACATACACTCAAACTCACAAATATATATGAAAAAATAAAAATAGGATAAAATGAAATAAAGTAAGATAAAAGCCAAGATGCCATGCTCAGTGTGGAGAGAACGCCAGTGCAAAGAGGTGTCAAACATGATGTTTTACATCCTTTGGCTCCTTTTGAATGAAAGAAACATACCAGGTACCAGTTCACAGCAGTGGTCAGTAATTTAGTCTGTCATTTTCAGGTTTCATTGTTTATTCTCAGGTCCATATAATTGTCAGAATATGCGATTTCTGGCCACATGATAATGTTCGTGGACCACAGGTTCTTTGGTTACGAATCAATGTCCAGTCCAACTGTCCCTAATTTCATGGTCTTATCTCGTCTCGTTTGTCTTACCAGCACTGCCACCTGATAAAGTTAGCGTGCAGCCCTGGAATGACATAATCATTATGCTCGATTAAAGACTCAAGCCATTTTGTTCAAGAGGAGGAGGGAGAAGTGGTTTTCCTGGGTGGTTTGCCCACATCTGTCAGGTTTCCAATATGGGTCCCCACCAATGTTAAACTACGCCCTTGTAGGACCGTCAACCAACGCCTGCTGCTGTCTCCCACCTCCCAAAAACTTTCAGAGCCGATCAGAGATGGGGTGAGCCATGACTTGAGTTGTGCTTTCAAAATAAAAGCATGTTGAATGAAAGATTTCAAAATCAATTTTGTTTCTCCTCCGCGGTATAATTTTTGTGTGGGACAAATGTGCCTGTCTCCAGTATTGGAGGGGACACGTCCCCTCATCACCCTGGCTCCTATGCTAATGTGTTGTCATCACTAATATTTCCATGAACACTCAAATGCACCGTTCCGTTGCAACGAGATGCTGTCGTGTTGTCCCGCTTTTAGTGTTTTTGTATTTGGATTTTCATTTTGTACTAAATGTTAGAAAACATTTTAAGTGCATAAATGTCGATATAATGACTGTAATACTTTAGAGTCTTATTTGCTAGTTCAACTACAGCTTATGTTTATGTTTTTTAAGAAGAACAAATCAAAAGGAAGGTAAGTTGTTAACTCAGCTAGAAATATGGTGAAAGTAATGAACCGCTAACTGAATTCAGAATAACGTTGTGAGTTTTATGATTATTTTCTCTTTCCTCTTTGAACATTCATATCTGAGCATGAAAATCCTCAAATACTTGAAGTAGCCAGAATCCTTTACAGTTACAACTCAGTGCAGGTATGTGGAGAGAGAGAGATTTGGCATAATGGTCTATTCCTAAAATTAATGGAGAAGGGTAAAGGGGGGAAGGTCTATGACATCATTAAAACTATGTGCACACATATGAAATGTGCTGTTGAAATGAACAACATGGAAACCGATTTCTTGCCCCAGTGCAGAGGAGTGAAACAGGGCTGCAGTCTCAGTCCCACCCTCTTCAACATTTACATTCATGAACTGGATAAATCTCTTGAAGTCTCTGACGTCCCTGGTCTCACGCTGGCTGACACGCAGATTGAATGCCGGCTTTTTGCAGATGATCTCATACTGCTGGTTCCATCAAAGGAAGCACTACAGCAGCAACTGGGTCATCTGCAAACCTTCTGTCAGTCCTGGGCCCAGACAGTCAATCTGGAAAAAAAAAACCTAAATTATAACATTCCATAAACGACGCAGGGGTCAGGGAAACCAAACCAGGTTTTTCCTGGTCTCTCATGAGGTGGAACACACACAACGACTAGACATACTTAGGACTAAATATCATATCCAAAGGAAACTTTAACCTGGCTGTTTATGATCTCTGAGAGAAGGGAAGAAGGGCTTTCTATGCTATAAAGAAATCTTCTTCTATATTATTCTATATGGTTGTGAGGTGTGGGGTCCTCTTACAAATCAAGATTTTGAAAAATGGGACAAACACTCCATTGAAATCCTGAACTCAGGATCATTTCTGAATAATTTCTGTAAAGAAATGATTCAGTTGATGAGCAGCGTTGCTACAAACTGTCATCAAATCAAATGTCGCCCTCTGCTGGTGATGAGATTAAAAGCCACATGTTGATATATTAGAAGGATCAAAGGACAAGTTCAAAGTTCACTTGAACAAGTCTGAGATTGTAGAAAGAAAACTGTCGTTCCTCAGCAGTTCTTTTCTTTCTTTCTTTTCGATCTGGCAGTGGTTGAACATGAGAAAATCATCAGATTCACCATCTTCTAAACTGATTATGAACCATTTAAAGGACAGTTCAAACCTGAACTGAATGAGCTTTAAAGGAGCAGATGTTTCAATTCAATTCAATTCAATTTATTTACTTTGACACTTTGACAAAGTGCTAACATCTGTTCTTCTACAGTCTAAAAGATATTTTTAATAGTCAGACTCCTTCAGGTGAGAATTTATGACTTCATGACAGACCAGTTAATTATTACTTATTTTTAATTCCTTCCATTAATAGAAGTGGTGCCTCATTCACAGAGGAGACGATTATTATGAATTATCATAGTTAATATTTTCAATGTTGTTAAGTTTGCTACAATAAACACAAAAAAGTAAATGAGAACTTTCAAACTAATGTTGCTGAGTAATAACGACAATAAAAATTAAAAAAACATTCAACTGATTGATCAAAGGAAGCAGATTAATTGTTTAATACAAAGAAATAAATTCTAAATGTTTGCTCACATGAGTGTATTTTCTGTCGTTTGAAGTTAGTCATGAACAGAGTAATCAATTATTTACTTTAATTGACTGATAGACTGGCCAGTCATTTATGGTCTGTAAAAGATACTGAGGGCCAGACATCCACCTAGCATCCTTCATAAACAACTCCACCTTCAGCCCTCTTGAGGCTATATCTGCTGGATTGCGAGCAGTGGCCACATATCTCCATTGTGAAGGAAATTAAACCTTAAGAATTTGTGAGACCCGGTTTGCCACAAAGATCTTAAATCGTGATGTCTCATTTCTGATATATTTGAGAACGGAAACATTGTCTGTCCAAAACATAGAATCCTGAACTTCCATCTGCAGCTTTTCCTCCAGAGCACATCAACCCGACTGGTCATGGTCGCTGCAGTAAGCTCCATTCTAGGGATGGTCACAGATTTGAGAGGAGCAACATGAGGCTTTTCCATTACAAATGCACAGTTCAGCTTTGAGCAGATGTTTTCAGACAGCAAATAAGCTGTTCCATACCCATCTTCACTGGCGTCACAGAATTGTTGCAACTGGGTTTTCGTGACTTCTCCAAATCCTGCAGGTTTCAGACATCTACTGACCTCAAACCTGTCCAGTAAGTGGAGCTGCTGCAGCCATTTCAACCAGCCTCTTTGAAAATGTCTCTGGTACTGTGTCATCCCAGCCAATTCCTCTCCATATCGCTGTATTTCATGATACTTGAGAACCATTCGTCTTGTTTTATGACTTCTTCCTCAGGTATCAGAGGCAGCAGCTCATGATGTGAACAAGAGGCTTTCTCACTCAATGTCTTCACATCCCCCATGTATTGTTTTATTTCTGAAAGATTCTCCTTTTGTTTCATGAGTTCTTTCATTTTTGGTATTAATCCTTTCATTTTATTGACGACTCTTTTACGATCATTTTGTAGCTTTTCAATTTTATGTAACAAGGCCTTTTCAGTGAGTTTACTTTCTCTTTTTTTCTCCAGAATTCATATCAGAAGACATAGCGGCACCTATTTGACTCATAACTCTTTTTCTTTTCCTTTCATTTCTCAGTTTTACTTGAACAATTGCATCCACTGTGCGCCACCAGACCAATATCCATTCAACATAGCAGCATCATTATTGTTCCTTTAAACATAATCAAGCAGCACACTCAAGAGAAGTGCACACGAAAACCTGAAGCCAGCGCAAACATTGAGCATCCAACATTCATTCCTTTCATGCCTCCCCAGGACACACTTGTGCGTTTTGTGAGATGTGACTTTGCCTGTGCAGGCTTACCTGCACAGGCTTACCTGCGCTCCTTATGACAACGTCGGCTGTGGACGCTTTGCACGCGTTCATTCAGATCCACCGCACTTACTCTGCGTCTTCCGGGTTTCTTAATTCTGATGCCGCTTCCCTTAAAAGCTGCGCATTTTTGTTGACTCAATGTAGCGACTTCCACAGTCGCTCGAGAGACAGAGGATGAGTTCTGTCTATTGTTTGACGAGCCGTCAGCTATTTCAGCCAGTCACTTAATCTTAAACTCTTTTGTTGAGTTTATTGAAGGTAATTTGGGAGTTTTCATAGGCCTAGTGCAGCGATACAGATGTGTCTCATAGAAAACACGATTAAACAGTGCACATAATCTTCGACTTATTTGATTACAATATTACGCTACCCAGCCCTCCTCTATCTGTCTAAAAAAAACCCGTTCCTGACTGACAGCCGCTGTATAATAGTACCACCTGTCAACAATTACAGTCACATCACCCATGCTCCACATCACCATAGCAACCAAAATAAAGAAACCACCAACCCAGTGATCCTTACCCTAAAACAAAATCTATGCCTACATTACATGACAGCATGACACTTTTGTGGAAGACTGGAGTCACAGTTGAACCTGTTAAGCAGGTAGCATCTATCCATCCATCCATTCATTATCTATACCCGCTATTTCCTGATCAGGGTCACGGGGGTCTGCCGGAGCCTATCCCAGCTCACTTCGGGCGAAAGGCAGAGGTACACCCTGGACAGGTCGCCAGTCCATCTCAGAGGTAGCATCTAAAGATCTAAAAATAGGCTAATAATGTTGAACAACGAGAAATATTTGGGCTACGTTTGCAAAGAGGTCGGAAGTAGGCTATAATATTGGCTGTAATAAATATTCCGTAGGACGAGAGTCAAAACGAGGACAAGATCTTAACAAGGGGATAATGTTTCAATTTTGCAGTATTCAGCGAGGCCACGGCCAGTTAGTAAGACCATTCTGGCCTACCTGGTAGGTGGAGTCATCTGGGCTTTGAGTTGAAGATTCTAATGATATCATCGTAATCCAGTGTTTCTGTTAGTTCTCCTCAAAAGACAACAGCGTCGTTGTTTAAGCATCCAGTCACCACTGATGATCTCAGGTGTGTCTTTATCCTGTTTTTTTACGGGAAGAAGTGTTTCAACACTGCAGGACGTCATTGGTAGCAAAATAATGGCCCTTAGAAAGCAGTTCATCCCAGAGAAAATATCAGCAGGGCAGGAGTCTAATAATTCCATGAGTGACAGGACACTGTCTCTGGCTTTTATGAGAATATATTGGGAGAAACACGTGAACTCAGCATCACTAACTACGATCCCTTACAGGTGGCATGAAGGATCTGAAAGTTCTTTTGAGCCAAAGTAGCAGAACCTGGAGAGAGTGCTGCTGAAGGATTCAAGCTTTTTATTTGCCATTTGCACACAGACCAACAGTCAACACACACAGGAAATCTTGTGCAGAGCGCTCAGAATCACATTTTTAGATATTAGGAAAGAAAATGAATTTAAGAAGTATAAAATAAAATCTAGAAATCACTGTACAGCAAATTAGAACTTGAAAAAGAACAATAGAACAATATAAAGAACAATAACAACAATATAAAGTGAGAAATATGAAATATTGCCTCTGCTCTTTTCCAGCAGTGCTGCACGTACATAGAGTCCATGGAAGGAAGTTTTGTCCCAATAATCCTCTCCGCAGTCTTTATAACTCTCTGCAGAGCCTTCCTCTAGGCCTGTGTGCTGTTCACATACCACACAGTGATGCCTGTGGTGAGGATGCTCTCTATCAGTCCTCTGTAGGCCTGGGTGAGAGGGCGATGGTTCAGACCAGCTTTCCTGAGCAGCCTGATGAAATAGTCTTTTCTGGGCTTTTCTCACTGCGGCTGTGGTGTTACAAGTCCAGCTCAGGTCAGATGTAACCTGCAGTCCCAGGAATCTGTGGCCGTCTGCTCTCTCCACCTCAGTCCCTCTGATAAAAAGAGGCTGTAGAGGAGGAGGATTCTTCCTGAAGTCCAGAATTATTCCCCTGGTCCTGTCGGTGTTGAGGATGAGGTCGTTGTCCTCTCCATAGACGACGATGTTGTTGACCAGGGCCCTGTATCCTGACTCATTTCCGCCCTTGATGAGCCCCAGGATGGTGGTGTCATCGGCGTATTTAATGATGATGTTGCTTTCCTGGGTGGAGACACAGTCGTATGTGTTCAGGGTGAAGAGTTTGGGCCTGAGGCAGCATTCCTGTGGTGAACCGGTGCTGACTGTGAGCACAGCAGACACCCGTCCTCCCATCTTCACCACCTGTGGTCTCTCTGTCATGAAGTCCAGAATCCAGTTGCAGGTGGGAGTATGGACTCCAAGGTCTGCCAGCTTCATGATCAGTCTGCCTGAGCGGGTGGTGTTAAAGGTGGTGAAGCTTGCAGTATTCCATACATGTCATCCTGGAATCTGCTGTTCAGTTCAGCAATCTGGCAGTCTAGAACATTGTTCCACAGTGCCCTCAAATCATCATTAGGCCAAATGACAGATGTTTTCCCCAGCTTTGTAGCGATGATGGATTGGTTGACTTTGCCTGGTAATTTGCGCTGATGAGACACTGAAACGTCCCAGCATGTTATCTCATGTTTTTCCATCAATTCCTCAGTCAATTTAATTACTTTATCAAAATCCCCATCAGGGTCATCTCAAAAAGTGGCATATGGAGCTTTTAAGGTTTCAGTTTGGGAGATGCAGTCTGTCACACACAACTCTGAGCTTTGCAAATCCTTTGTGGCAAAATCGCTGCACTGGAACAGTTGTAAACTGCATTCAGTGAATGACATGGAGTCTCCGTGCATTTGATTAAGAACTGTCCCTGCGCCTTCTGGCATATGACTCTGTAAGACTGTAGTTTGGAGAGAGCAGAAGCATGCACCTTGCTAGCCTGATGTTTCTCACATACCTGTCCTCCACGCTTCCAGTTGCCCTCTGACAAAAGACAGTTCAGTGTGTTGTTCTGTGAAATGTCTGCAGGCTTTACAAAAAAATTTGTCTCTTGACTGGCTGTATTCTATCCATTTAAACTTATCATACCATTTTGTACTGAATGACCGAGCTTTTCCATCAATTATCTTACTCGGTAATGTTGACAGCTTAGGTTGGCTGGCAGGTTGGGTCAGGGTCCGGAGCTGGCTGTCCAGGGCTGTCAGAGGTCATTCCTGCAGCATTAAATTCCTCGCCAGCAGGCCCAGGACGAGATGTTGCAGCCCGATCTTGTAACTTGTTTACAACAGGATTCAAAACCTCTTCTTCCGCTGTATGAGGTCTTTTAAAAAAAATGACTGACTGGAACTTGTGTAGCCATATTTTTAACATTACCTAGTCAACTTTTGCGTTAAATGGTGCAGAAAAATCAGTGTGTAACTATAGCAACTATGTTGTGTTGACTGCTGAACTCACACACTGATCGGCCCAGACTCAGGTGACATTTTTTAAGTCACAATAGTAATTGCAGTTTTATTGATTTTGTATATCCATCCATCCATCCATCTATCTTCTATACCCGCTATTTCCTGTTCAGGGTCACGGGGGTCTGCTGGAGCCTATCCCAGCTCACATTGGGCGAAAG
>JBAMYA010018658.1:0-16914 GCA_037176975.1 Arrhamphus sclerolepis | reverse complement strand
TCTATCTATCTATCTATCTATCTATCTATCTATCTATCTATCTATCTATCTATCTATCTATCTATCTATCTATCAATGTTGGTTTGAAATTTAGGATTTGCATCACTTTGGGAAACTGGTCACATGATCGTGAGAATCTCAACCTCAAAAAAATTAAAACAGTTAAATTTAATTTAACTTTTCTGATTTTTTTGTGGTGACTGAAGTTTGTTATGACTGTTCACACACACAATTAAAACTTCATTATCACAAAACATTGCAGCATTATGTTTTTGTTGGTCAATTTATATGTTTATTCTTATATTAGGATTTTATCTCAGAAATTTTCAACTTCATTTTAGTAATATTATGCCTTTTTTTTACTTGTAAACTTACTACTTTTATGACCCTAGTCTGGGTCCCATGACAGAGCTCTGTGGTTGAACTCGATGCATCAGACTCCGGGAGTCAAGCACGTCAAATTATGTCCTGCATCTGATTGGTCTATTGCTGGTTGGTTTATTGCTTAAGATAAATGTATCTGAAATTGTGTGTGTATAATTGTGTGCCGTTGTCATGGATATAAAATGTAACCATAGATAAAAACCACAGATAAAAAGAAGAAGTACAATGCGTTTAATTCTGCTACAAAGGTGGAACTTTTAACATAGGGGTGGATGGGGATTTGCTCTGTTCTAGAGCCAGTACCTAGTGGTCAGTGGAGGAACTGCAGCCGAACCCACTTCCTGGATTAGCTTCAACCTGGAAGTGAGGTGGTTGCTGGTTGACTCCATCAGTGAGTCAGTCTCCACTGACTGTTTAAAAATGTTAAAATGCTCAACTTTACAGTATAAATAAACACAGAGTTAAACACTGAACTTTTTCATCCAGTTGATCACAGCCGGTGGGCCAGGAGATTTTGCGCCCTGCAGTGCCCCCTTCAGGCCTCCTCCCTCACTGCAGGTTTAACTCTCCTGCAGTCAGTTTTCTGTTTCTATCTTCAGGTCTGCAGGACAGAGTCTGGACCTTCGCCCTGCTTGCAATCACAACAAGGAAGACCAGCTTTAAGCACCACGACGACTCCCTCCCCTCAACATAAAGGTCAGTTAGAGCACAACACAATAAAAATTGACAAACCTCAGTCTTTGACTCATGAGACACGACAAGATAGTGCAAAAGATAGAAATATGGTGCAGTATATAGGAGATAAAAAGTTAAAAGTTCTGAAAAAATATGGTAGAAAATTGTCTAAAAACTGGGTGGCGGGAGGAGTGTGTGTTGGGAGGGAATGTTAAACAGACATTTAACATCAGATAAAAGACAACACTGCGACCGTCCATCATCCTGATTCTTCTGAAAATTGATGAACGACTGTTATTTGAGGATAAATTTAGAGATGATGTCTGGGAGGAAGAGTCTGTCAGCAGAACCAAAAATGTTTATCTGAGAACAGATCACATGACTTACGGGATGGTTACATCATCTCAACAAACAAATCTATGCTAAAATAAGATTTAAAAACAAAACTGACTCATTGTGGTGGAACTGTAAAAGCCTGTTTGTGACAGTAAATAAAATAAAAACTCAAAATGTCATGATTGAGAAAGAAAATTAGCTTTTGTGATTTATTTAAAATATGTCACTTTTAATTTTTTAATTTTGAACTCATCTTTTGGATTCATGAGTTCAAAAAAACACATCCAGTTTCCTGAAGTTTATTCTTTTCTTTTCATTCGTAAAATGTATGAAAAATAATTACAGCTATGATTTTGTCCACAAAGGATTTCAAATACAACAGTTTAAGAGGTTTCACCAAAAATTCTCGGAAGAGGGCTCAAAACTATCTGGCTAAAATGGCATAATTATAGATTTAATTATCAACTTTAATTTTTAATACTTTTAAATCCTCATGGACATAATTAAAGATGACACC
Organism: Arrhamphus sclerolepis; assembly: GCA_037176975.1. Classification (NCBI taxonomy): domain Eukaryota; kingdom Metazoa; phylum Chordata; class Actinopteri; order Beloniformes; family Hemiramphidae; genus Arrhamphus; species Arrhamphus sclerolepis. The sequence goes on along the minus strand of JBAMYA010018658.1, from coordinate 15,002 downwards.
AGACTTCAAACTCCTTCAGCTGGTTTCTGGGTCTTTCTGCTCCAGTTTTATGATTGAGAATAGATCACTGACAGTTTCAGAACTTTCCGTTTATGTACCTTCAGAAAGAAGGAGCTGCTTCCTCAGAGTGTTTAAAGCTGTTATCCATCTGCACCTGTTGGCTCTGCAGCATTTATCTAAATAAACCCCAGACTTCATCTGGATGCTTCTGTCAGCAGTAAACACCATAACACTGCCTCGGCCGTCGTTCATCATCATCATTGTCATCATCATTGGACCTCCCTCCTTCCTCCAGAACCGCTTCAATTCTTGGTGTTGTGGATTCAACCAGATGTTGGAAACATTCCTCAGAGGTTCTGGTCATACCGACATGACAGCACCAGTGAACAGTTAACTTGTTGTCATGTTTGATCAGAAGATGTGATCAGGAGACTGTGGTCATGAAGGGATGAACATGGTCAGAACCAGAACTATTTTTCTGGTGGCTTTTAACTTTTATTCCCTACAATTAAACGCAAAAACTTGTGCTTTCTTCTCCTCACATAATCAAAACAGGCTTGTTACTTTCTCAGTGTCTGCAGATGATGAAGTATTAATAAAAATGATCCAGGTGCTCAGTTCAGTTCTGAAGATTTTTAACTTGCAGAAAACTGTTGAGTGATTATAATTATTATCCATCATCTATACCTGCTATTTCTTGTCCAGGGTCACGGGGGTCTGCTCGAGCCTATCCCAGCTCACTTCAGCGAAAGGCAGGGGTACACCCTGGACAGGTCACCAGTCCATCGTAGGGCCACATGGAGACAGACAACCATTCACACTCTCATTCACACCTAGGGACAATTTAGGAACACCAATTAACCTTACATGCATGTTTTTGGACTGTGGGAGGAAGCCGGAGTACTATTATTATTATTATTATTATTATTATTATTATTAGTAGTAGTAGTAGTAGTAGTAGTAGTATACCAAAACTATACAGGTTATTAATAAATAAGAATTTTCTGGGGTTTTTTTTGTGTAAAACTTTTTCAGTTTTCCTGAGACATAAAAGACTAGAAAGTCTAGAATGGAAAATAGCTGTCAATAATTTGAACTTTTTACCCTTTTATTTGAGTACATCTCAGATCCTGAACTTTATTACTTTTACTTGAGTGATAAATTTGAATCTGTTCTGTTACTTTCAGTCATTTTTCATCTGAACTTCTACTGAAGTACAGAATATGAGGATGTTTGAAGCCTCTGAGGGAATACATTTCACATGGCCTATTTTCTAATAGACGAGTTTATTTTCTTTGTTTTTTCCTTTTTGAGGATTAAAAAAATCCACATTGAATAATATAATATATTTAATAATATATTTAGCAGAACAAAATAGAACATGGGAGAACTCAGTTTTCCCACATTTCTATTTCTGTTTGGCTTAATGTTTCTTCAAATAAATAACATATATTGTCCATCTGTAGTTGAATGAACTAATCCTGAGACCCACTGAGGGTTTCAGCATCATAACTGTTGAATGTTCTGACCTTGACTTTTAACTTTTAGTTGTTTTATCCTATTTGATCTAACTGGTAGACGGGTGGAGTGTCCTGCTAGGAGATGTATTCTACGTGCAGCCGTGTCCTCAGCTGGGTGTGACCTCAGCTGTCATCAAAGGCCTCACCAGTGATGGTAAATTATTATAAATAGACATCTTATCACCCCATCAGCCAATCACATCCCACTGTTTACCATGATGTCATGCTGACAGAGGGACATTAATAAAGTTGTTTTAAATACAGACTGTAAACTTCCTGCATCTCTGAACTGAAACTCTTGTGTAACCCCTCCTCTGAGCGTGGGTTTGGTGTCCCTCAGTGGTGTCTGCAGGTGAGACTGGGCAGGTGACAGGAAGCAGCTTTCAGCGCCAGCATTATTGGATGCATGGGTGCTGAAAGATTCATGATGACAATGTGAAGATGTTGTTTTCAGAGTCGCTGTGAGGAAAACAGGAAGCAGAGGCTTCTGATGAATATTATAGACATGTTTAAACTTGCATGAAGTCGGAAAAATGTATTTATTTACTTTTTCAATTCAAATCAAATCTTTTTTTTTTATTATTTTCAAAAAATTATTATTATTATTGTTTTGTTTTTTTGTTTTTTTTTAATACTCAGAGGTACAGGCAACAGGCAAGAAGCCCACAGAGCCAGTTTTCTCATCATTGTATGAAGCTTTTTTTGTGAATACAGAGAGTCAGGGGGACGAGACAGAGGGAGAGAGATAAACGTCTGCTGAAACTCTGAAAGATAAGAAAACAAGCAACGGGCACACCAACAACACATCTGGGGGGAGAGCCAGCAGGAGGAGGAAGGCACGAGGATAGGAGGCCATTCCATCTTGTACAGACTTTGATAGGCACCCCTGTTTCCCATTGTCCACCACAGGGTAGGAGGACCCAGATCCACCGAGCCCAGGTCCAGGGCCATGCTATACCCCAAGGAGCCTCCCTCCCTAAGTCCTCCCTGCTGACCGAACATCCAGTGGGGAGTGGGACATGGCACAAGCAGTCCTGCATTCATACCCACAACAAATAACATATAAGCCTGAGACTGAGTCCCATCGCCACCAGGTTCACCCCAGCATCCTCCCATGGGGAGGGACCCACCCTCCCAACCTCACCCCACTCTACCCGCCCCCCCACTCAGCAGACACCCCAGAAGTCCTAGGGCTCCACAGACACCAGGGCACGTGCCTACCCACCTGAACAATGACTGCCCGAGGCAACAATGCCCCCCCAGCTCAGGTAGCCATCGCCCACCCAAGCAGAGGCCAAACCCTTAGACACCAAAGGTCAGGGCCCAAACCTGACCCCACACTGGAGCAGTCCAGATACCCAACTCAAGGCCAGTGGCCGCCACCCAGACCACGCCCAACAACCCCACCCACCGCCATGAGGCAACACCCCGATAGACCACCAAAGTCCCCACCAGGGCAGATACAGAGCTCCCCAACAATGACCAGCCCCATCCCCCCACCCCTTACCCACAAAGACCACAAGAGACCCACTTCTTAGGGCCCCTAGTCAACCCCCAAACCCCAGAGTAGCAAGATCACCACCCACCTGCCCCCAGTACGTGATGGAGCCAATAAGCAGGAACCAGAGAGAAGGCTGTTCTGCCAAATGATGTTTGGAGGAAGCAGACATTTTTAAACTGATTAATACATAGATTAGATTTTTGTTTCCAGTTCATAAGAATAGTTTTCTTTGCAATACATAAGGTAGTGAGCACTATATAAGCCAAGTTAGTTTCCAGCTAATGTCACCCAGGTGACCCAGTATGGTCAGTGTGGGGCACACAGGAATTCTGCAACTGAGCCATGTTGATAAGTCTACACATACCTGCAGTCAAAATTTCTGCATGGGTGCACAAAACCATAAAGCGTGCATGTAATCATCAGGCATGTTCTTTGTGCACTGTGAGCAGATATTAGTGTGTATGACCCCTCTGAACATCCTTTGTCCTGTATAATGTGTTCTGCAGAGAACTTTGTATTGTATAAATTGCAAATTTGGATTCTTAGTCATACTGAAAATATTTAAACATAACTGTGACTAGAAGTTTCGATTGGTGTTAAGGGATAGGTTAGCCTTCCATTTTGAAGTCGGGAGAGAGACTGTATTGGACATTAATCTATATAGTTTTGATTGTAATTTTGGGGTGTTCAGGTTAAGAAATTCTGTCACCTTAGTGGGAAGTTGTAGCTCTAGTTGGTTGAGTATATATTTTTTACTTATTATGGACTTGAGTTGTTGATATTCTAAAAATCTGTTGCAGCTAATACCATATTGTACAGTGAGTGTGTTAAATTGTATAAATTCCTGCTTATGATTATTATATGTTCTAAATACTAAATAATAAATATGGTTTGCTGGTCTGAGTCATATGTGATGGACCAACGCACAGTCGAAGCATGGCTTGTACAACCTGAGGAGTGCCACCTGGCTCTGTACCAGGACCTCTGCTTCTTTAATTCTATGAGCAAACGACTGGCATTGTCTTGATGTTAGTTAATCAAAATGTTTTTATATGCAGATGATGCTGTGATTCATGTTCCCAAACAACTATTTCAGATAAAGAAATAAACGTCTACCTAGGAGGTTTCAAACTCTACCATGGGCTACATCATCACTATGGCTACCGTCAAAGGGCCACATCATCACCATGGTTACTGTTCAAGGGCCAGTCATTCTTTACTTCCTTAGCTATCTATGATGTCAGATTTCCTTGTAATTCCTGCGCTTGGACATAAAATAAAAAAGAAAAGAAAAAGATGAAGTTAATTTTTGTCACAAAATCACAAATTTTACAAAATTTGCACCTCTTGTCACAAAATTGAGACTTTTGTACTAAAATCACAATTTTTTCTTGAATGATAACAATAAAAAAAATGTTAACTTTTTAAAAATCAGTTGAAAAATATCAACTTTTAGCAATATATTTTGACATAAAATTCTAAGCTGTAAAATCAAAAAAATTGGATAATTTAAACTTTTTGTCCTAAAAGTTAATTTTACAAAAATGATCAACTTTTCTTGTAAAATCTTGTTCAAAATGCGACTTTCTGACATAAACCAGCTGTTCTCCCTACATCTAGCAATGTATTTCAATACTCATTTTCATGATATACTACATCAATTTCTGACTCCAAAAGTCAGTTATGAATTAAGTTAAAAACATGGTTTTAGACAAAATAAATACAACCTTCACTCCTGTAGATTTTGCAGTATGGTTTGCTGCCTTGATGGGTGGGGGTCACAAAGTATATATTCAGACTGTACACAGCAACTGATAATTAAGCTCTTTTTTGACATTTTCACTGAACTATGCAGAATATTGCAATATAACTAGTATCGCAATGTATCATGATAGAATCATATTGTGATAAATGTATTGTGATGCATATTGTATCATGAACTCCTTTCCAATACCCACATCTAGTCAGTACTAAATCAAACATTTCCTCAGAAATGTTCTAGTTAGAAGTTTATGATAGTCTTTAAACGCTCTAGTAGACCAGATCAGATGAGATGGCGGCCCAAATTTGGCCCGCAGGCCTCGGGTTTGACACTATGTGAATGTGAGAAACTGCTGTCGGAGCAGCTGGCCTGCACACTCCTGCTTTTGGAGCACTGACGTCCAAGTGGAGGATCCCCATGAATGAAGGAGTGTTTCAGCAGGAAAACGTCTTTCTGACCACACACACGAGTGTTTCTTGGGCTGTTATGGTAAAGTAATTGCTGCAATTACAGAGGAGGGTGACATGTGTCAGGGGGTCGGGGGTTTTCCCAGAACACCAACTTCACGTGGAAACAAACACACAAATCAGTCGATCAGCTGGCGTCCTTTAGTCAGCGCTCCATCCACCTTAAAACTTTCAAATAAAACATCTCAGGTTGCCTGCTGGAGATGGAAACCTGCGAACAAATGGAGGAATTATGGCAGTAACCTGTGCAGTTTGTTATCTATGTCTGGGGTTGTGTTGGCAGTCCTGTCTTCACCTCTGATTGATTTTCCAGCCTCCTCCTCTTCCTTTCACATGTCGAGTTGACTCCTGACCTTAAAAATAAAGTCTAAAAATAAAACCCCCAGTGTGGTGCAGCTCCAGGTTTTCACTGGGAAGTTTGAAGAGAGAGTGAGGTGACATTGGTGGAAGCGAACCTGCTGGTGGAAAAACACACATAATCAATCACTTTATTGGCGTTTAGCTATACAAAAGAAAATCCTACAGTTCAACAAATGAAGTGTCAGATTTTCATTCATTTGTTTCTGAACCCCAGAAAAGTAAAGACACGTAGTCATGAACAAAACTATTTTTATTTTTATTCTGCTTTTTTTTTGAGTGAAAGCAGAGTTGTGATTGTAGATCACAGTGAATGTAGAAACTAAGAAGCCCAAAGAAAGAAAATCAGGCTAGTAATGCTAAGTACCCTACCTGAGGCCCACATATAAAAATAAGATCATAAAAAAAGGGAATCTCTGTTTTCAAGTGACTGTAAAGACCAGGCAAACTTTCTAGTCCTTGTTTTTGATGATGTGTTCAGATAACGTCTAAAGATGGAGCATCAAATAACCAATCAGATCAGTCTGTTCTGGTGTCTCCAGAGGAAGCTTTTCTGACTTCCCTTTGATTCTTTTTGAGGAAACGTAACTGATGGGGTATCAGGATGCATCAGGATGTTGGTGGGGTGGAGGGTGGTGCTGCTATAATGAGGTCATGGTTCAGACTGGGACTATGGTGTCATTACAAAGCGACACCTTCATTTATGCAGAATCAGACTTTCTCAATTCTAAATTCTGCAGAAAGTTGGTATTACCAAAATAAATTAATCAATCAATAAATAAATTTTAATTCAAAAAAAATCACAATTTTGTAATGTTTGTGTTTGTACAATTAAAAAATCTTGGTTGTTGGGAAAAAATAATCATCTTCATCTTTCAAATTTTGTTAAAAAAAAATTTTGTTCAAAAATGTTAAAAGAAAATTAGCTTTTTCTGGAAAAAAAAATCAAAAAACAAAACAAAACCTATTTTACAAGAAAAAAACTGATTTTTGTAGTACAAAATTTGACAAACCTAGTACATTTTCATCTATCTTTTTTTTTTTTTTTTTACAAAATAAAGATGTGATATTGCAAAATGACATTTTTCATCAAAATTATTATTATTCTCTTATTTATTTATTTATTTTACAAACGTCAATCTTTTGAAAGCTGCAATAATGCAAGAGAAGTTTTTGATTTTAGTACAAAAGCCTCAATTTTATGATAAAAGTCATGTTTTTTGTTTGTTTTTAAAAAAATTGAGATTGTACAGTAAAAAGTCTTGGTTGTTTTTTTTGTTTGTTTGTTTTTCAATCTTGATCTTGCAAAATTAGGCTTAAATTGTCATTGAGTCTTTTAAAAGCAATGCCTTCATTTACACAGAATCAGACTTAAAACCAGGACCCAGCTGGACTCTGAGGCCTGTGCAAATCCATTCCCCTGATTCCAGCTCATCTCCAGCTGAACACATCCTGCAACTGGTTTGATGGCTCTCAAAATCTGCTTAAATAAACCCTGGTCCAAATTGAGAAGAATAAAGTGGTCCTCATTCTGTCCAGAGTGAACCCCCCAAAATCACTGGTGCTAAAGGAATGTTGCCGCTCAGCTCTGGATGACCCAGCTATTTCAGATGTTTCTGGAGGTTTTGTTTCTGGAAGGAGTCCTTTAAATGGGACCTATTATACAAAAATAACTTTTAGCATCCTTTTGTATTTCCATTTGAGTCTCTCCTGTTCCTATATACACTCCCAGCGTGAAAACAAACCATCCATCCATTTTCTGTGAATCAGTGATTTTGGTGTCAGGAATCATGAGCCATTTGGATTGTTTTACTAAATTTGAAATTTTCAGTCTATTATGTTGTAATTTTATATCAAAATTCTGCAGAAAGTTGGCATTTTACAATTAAAATAATTGTGAAATCTGGGATTATTCCATTAAAGGGTCTTGGTTGTTGAGGGAAAAATTGTCTTCATCTTTCAAAATTTGAAATGTTATATAAGTACAAATTTTGACAAAACTATGACGAAATGTTTTTTTTGTTTGCTTGATGTTGTTTTATTGATAAAATAAAGATGATATATTTCAAAAAGCTATTTTAAATAAAATTTGCTTCTTTTTTTTAATTTACAAAAGTTTGTTTTTTAAAATGTGCAATTATACAAGAAAGTTTTTGCTGAATTTAGTACAAAAGCCTCAATTTTATGATAAAAGTCATGATTGTTTTTGTAAAATTTGAGATTGTACATAAAAAGTCATTGGTTTAACAGTTTAACATACATTAACAATTTTATTCACATATTTCATGAATAGATTTGTGAGGAAATCGCCGAAACGCAGCAGTCTGTTAAAAACATCCTGAGTGGAGAGTATAAACATGGTTCCGAGTACTGCAGTGACCTCCTCTTCATTGGTTTAAACCTGGACTTCCACACCTGAACCTCCACATGTGGCTCCTCTCTGCTTCCACGTGTTACCTTTGATTGCTGTAATTGGCTCTGAGGCCCAGCAGAAGCCAGCAGGACCAGTAAAAATGACTCTCAGACTAAAGCCATTAACCCTGTTGTAACGAGGGAGAGGAGGGGAGCGAGGGGTGGGGGAGGTGTGTGTGTGTGTGTGTGTGTGTGTGTGTGGGGGGGTAATAAGAAGAAAAGGGGGGACTGGCCTGGTACCCCCATGTTAAAGGAAATAGAAATGGAGAGAACGAGGTAGAAAAGAGTTAAATGAAAACAGCACAAATCAGAACCACATGCAGGTAGAGCTCCACTTCCTGTCTGCTGATTGGGAGTTTGGAGGGAAATGGGAGCAGAGACAGCCAATCAATGCTCCTGTTCTTAAGAACAAAGCTATTACCAACAAAGCTCTTTGCAACAAAGTTACAACAAGATAGCTGAATGAAGCATCTAGAAATATCAGAATATGCAGTTCCTCTACCATCCACTAGAGGCTGCAGTTCCTCTACCGACCAGTAGAGGCTGCAGTTCCTCTACTGCCCACTAAAGGTTTGCAGTCTTCTACTGGCCACCATAGGCTTTGGTTCCTCTTCTGATCAGTAGAGGCTGCGTTTCCTCTACCTGTCCACTAGAAGCTGAAGTTCCTCTTCTGACCACTAGCGGTTGTGGTTCCTCAACCTACCACAGGTCCTCTACCAACTGCTAGAGGCTGCAGTTCCTCTACAGTGCCTTTCCTGACCACTAGAGGCTGCGGTTCTTCTTCTGACTGCTAGAGTCAGTACTTTAAACAGTTCCTCTAACTAAATCTAATTTGAAAAAAAAAGCTTCTGATTTGCTGGAATGCTCCTCCTGGAGGACCACAGTTGTTCTGATGGTTGTTGTCAGAACCGGAGAAAAGTCTAGATGAAGTAAAGTGATATTCAGTTTAGTTAATAACCAAAACAATCATAAAGAGGTGTTCAGTTTTGTTCTACAGCAATGATTCAGGGATTCATTAGTGGTTCAGATGTTGTTTTCAGGAAACATTGGCCTGGGTGTTTCCTAACCCTAACTAAATCATTTTTGGTGCACTAAGTTATTTGGGCAGGGTGGACAATCCTTTAGATCAGAAGTGTTGAACTTGAAACTACAATTTTTTTGTTGGAAAATAAAAACAAGTTTCATCATAAATTTACAACAACTTTTGTCACCAGGTGCTCCAGCTTCCTCCCACAGTCCAAAGACATGCTCCTTAGGTTAATTGCTGTTCCTAAAATTGTCCCTAGGTGTGAGTGATGTGAATGGTTGTGTGTCTATATGTGGCCCTGCGATTGATTGGTGACTTGTCCAGGGTGTACCCCTGCCTTTCACCCGAAGTGAGCTGGGATAGGCTCCAGCAGACCCCCGTGACCCTGTACAGGACATAGCGGGTATAGATGATGGATGGATGGATGTAAAGCATGACAGTGGGAGGGTATTGCTTTGGGATTGGTTAGTGACCATTGAGCCTAGGCCCCTTGTACTCACTGAACTGATAAATTCACTTCCTGGTAGGCGGGGCCATCCTCTGAAGCTTAAAATCATTGGTCTACCCGTAAATCAATCACTAACGTTTAGAATTACGTATGTTTTGCGCTAGCACAGCTGTCTCGTACTTCCGCTGTAAACACACTCCTCCATACCAGAGAATATTCAGTTCAGGGCTTCTATCATTTCCATTAAAAACAAACAACAAACAAACAAACAAAAAAAACCTCTCATCTTGTTGTGGGTTTAAGTTGCTGTTTCTCCAAGACAGAGCAAACAGTCTTTGTGTGTGTCCGCCACCATTTTAGTTTTTATAGGACTCAACTGAACTACAATTTCTAACTGACGCAGCGGCAGATTATTACTAAAATTTCTAGGAATGGTTATCTCAACCAACCCAAGGTCACACCATGCAATGCACAGAAAAATACAGAACAAAACAAAAAACTGAATAAAAGAAGAGCTCTATCACCAATCCAATAACAAAGGATTTTAAATGCTAAATGTTCCAATTAGAAGAAGACTTAAAAAAGAAAAGAAAAAAATATGTTTTTTAAATATATATACACTACTTTGATCCCCGTGGGGAAGTTCATTCTCTGCATTTGAGCCATCTGGGCTGTTGGACCCAGGGTGGTGGGCTGCCATGGTGTGGCGCCTGGGGAGCGGGTGGGGGTTTCAGGTGCCTTGCTCAGGGGCATCTCATCCATGGATGTGGATGTAGAGAAGCAGTTGGTCATGCACTCCTCCCACACACATCATTGGTACCAGCTGGGGATTGAGCTTGGGACCTTCTGGTTGCCATGGAACCCCCCCTTGAAAGTTACCAGGATTTGGTACCAGTCCAAACAGTCAAAGACCACATTAATGGTGTTTTTTTTCCCTCTTTTCTTATTCTAAACACACACAGTGATAGTTTAGATGGGATTTCAATCGTAGATCCATTTCAGTCTAATCACTTAAATGATTTCCAGTGCTTTTTGGTGTTATTGACTTTATTTGTGACATAAGAAACATTACGTCAGATATTGACAGATTCAAAGCAGAAATTTCAGAGCAAATTTTCCATTTACTCTGTTCTGGCTATTGGTTTTGACATGGTGGACATTCAACCTGATGATGACAGTAACAGTCCGTGGTTGAATGTTGAAATAAAACTGATGAAAAACATAATGAAGCTCTGGAAAAGAGTAGTAGTAGGAACCAGAGAGGCTGTCATGGAAGGACAAGCTCCTCCATGACATGATGTACCACCTATAAATTGAAGAAGTGGCTGACTTTGGGAAAATATACCAATGGCTGGACTGAAAGACAGTACAGAGGCACTGATCATGGTTGCACAAGAACAAGCCCTGAACACAAGATCAGTAGAGGCTGGGGTCTACCACACCAGGCAGAACCCTAGTTAGATGGGGGCTCTGCTCTGCAAAGAAGCCCTTGAAACTTGTGAAATAACAATAACACCATGGTCACACAACTAAGGCAAAGTCACCCCTCCATATCATAGCAGATGTAGATAAAAAAGCATATTTACCACATCTGAAGGTATTCTCTTAAGATCGTCAAAGGGGCTTTCGAGTGTGTTTGTATCCACATTCAGAATCACAACCTCTTCTAACCCACGACTCCTCACCCTCTAGTTGGTAGACACAAGAAAAAGTATAATTAGGGGTCATTGTACAGGAAAAGACTTGACAGATGGCTGTAGTTGGAGATATTTGAGTGATTCAGTTCCTTACCTCTGACAGACTAGAGTGGACCCCAATAAGATAAGGCATAGGTGCACTGCAACAACAAGGGGGAAAATGTTAATCCAGTGCCAGTGATTCTGGACCAACGGATGGATGGACAAACAATGATCTCACCAGCAGTAGTCCAGTAGGTGTGGTGGCAGGACAGGTATGAAGATGTGTTGCCAATACATTGGGTACAACACAGCACTGAGTGCATGTATGCAAGATGTTAGCTAAACACAGAATAGAAAATGGATTTAACACATGCTGTGCTCCCTCTTACCCCTCTGCATGGTTCATTCCACTGACATTCACTTCTGATGTCTCGCCCAACAAGCTTGCTTAAAATCCCTTCTGCCCAGCTTCCGCCTGCTCCATCACTCACAATATCTCTACATCTGCCTAGTAAGTGTGGATTAATTAAATTAATTAAAGATCAGACCCCAGAAGCCAAAACTTAAGCATTTTATCATTATGAAATCACTTCTCATTAGAATTTCTCCCTGATTCCTGGACACTAAATAGTCACAAATATTTTGTCAAGGGAAACAGGCATGCTTTAGAGCAACACATAAATGTTATAGCCTCCTAGAATGATAATGATAATAAGCCAAAACTGTGTCTTACAGTACTCAGTTTGCTGGAGAAGATGAGGATGCGTCTCTCAAACAGCATGCTGGCGTAGAGATGGAGAAGGTTAGCAACATCTACTGCTACAATCAGTTCGGTCAGGTTCCTCTGGTAAACCCAGGCACACACATACACCAGTTTCAGTGGACATAGTATTCTGTGCAATAACAATCTGTTTTGTTTTTTAATATCAAGACATAAACCTTGAGTAAACTGATATACTCACATTTTCAGGGATGGAAGGGAGACTTCTAGGGTCTGGAGCAACGAAATACGGAATCTGTCCAAACAATGAAAATAAGGCATTAATCAAACTGTGTTTCCTGCAGCATGGATCTATTGTCATGTGCAAAAGACAGTACCCCTCTTTTAATTCAAAGCTTTTTTTATACATTAGACAAATATCTTTGGGTGGACTTGGTTTTGCTCTCTTTGTTTGTGAATGTTGTCTTAGATTTTATTCAGTCAATAATGGCACAATGTAGTATGTCACATGTTGTTCATCTGAGGCTGTAAATACCTCCTGATGAATTTGTATTTCACTCATTTGTGAGAATTGAAAGAGGCAGTACTAACTTTTGAGTATGACTGTATTAGTATCTTCATGCATGAGTGCATTAGAGGCTACAGAGTCAAAACATTGGATTTCATTCCAAAATTCTTGGTCCTTTGAATAATTCTGCTGTTAGATGTCGATGTTATGTGGGTTAACATCTTACTGTAACACAACCTTGCACTAAACATTTTGTTCTGAGCTTTATTGATGATTGTTATTGCATTTGCTTTTCTTTGGTGGAGTATGCATTTGGTTTGTCTACACATTTATGCTGCATCAAAACATATCTGAAACTCTTTCCATTCATTAAGTAATTAAGAATGTCTTTGCAACATCTTATGAATCTATTGACACAGTCAGACTGATCCTCACAGACTGACACAATAATAATCAATACTCTTACACGTTTCTTTTTTATATATAGTTAGTTGTATATATAGTTTACACACACACACACACACACACACACACACACACACACACACGCGTATATATGTACATTTGTAGTATATTTTCAACACTTTCGAGTAGGAGCAAGTATTTTTGATTCAAACTGATTCTGATTTCTCATTTTGGAATGAAACAACAATATAAAAATGTATTAGATACAACCAGCTGTAGCTTCTAGCTTCTATGTGGTTACATAGAGACATTTCTCATCAGACAAAATGTACTTTTTTAAAGTTTAAATAACCCTAGGTCTATCATTGGATGGAAAGATGTGTAAACTGTCAGGAACCAAAGTATATTGTGAATGTTGAGTTAAAATGGAATATGTGTCGGCAGGAAAAACAAAGCTGAACATAGATTGCTGTGTTAAGTGTCTGTAAAGACAAAACATATCATTCAACTTAAGTTATGGCATGGTAAAGTGTTAAAAATTAATTAAATAAATAAAATTTAAAAGAACTGCTTGCACAGGAAACACAGATTCCATTCCAGCTCCAAATAACTGCAATTCACACTGTAGTTTACACTCTTACCATCAAATAATATTAAATAACTGCAGAATGCTCCTTCGTGTCAGTAGTATTCAGCACTGTTCACATTCTTGAACACATTAAAGTTATTCTTTCAAAAGTCACATCAGCAAGTTAGTGCACAATATATTAAATTTGGCGTATCTAATGGGGACACTGGTAGTGGCAAGGTTTTAGTCCACACATATCAGCTTCAGCCATAAAGCACAGCCAAGGAACGTTTTTCCAGCAGTTAGTCTGCATCTGCTTGAAAGTGACTCCAGACCACATGACCTCCTGTGGGACTCACCCCCACTTGTCCCTCTGAGTGCCCAACAGGATGAGGCAACTCTGGGCTGACCAACAGCTGCTCTCCCTCAGAAAAGAATAAGAAAATAACAACAGGAAAAACCACTACAGAGCAAACAAAAAGCCAGTATAAGTACTGGTTCTTATGGCTAATTAGAGCTTTACCATCTGCAGGGTCATGGATCCAGCTAACAGTGGTATGGACTGCTGGTACAGCGCAGCCAGGAGGGCCTTCATCTCATTGATCTGTTGAAAGCGTTCATATTGTGATGTTCATACAAGTGTGTCAGAATTAGAGAGAATAATAATATTATATACTCGTCACTCACTTGTCCTTTTGAGAGATAATCAGCCAAATTGTTGAGAAGTCTGTAAAACACTTCAAACCATGGAAGATAACTGGAGGGGGAAAGATTGAAAATAGATTCATCCTGACAGGTGTGATAAACATAATGTAGCCAAAATAAAGAGCTTTACAAATTTCTTCTGTTTCTGCTTTTTTCCCCCCACGATTACATGTAGATTTCAATATGAGACTAGATAACCTGAGTAAACACAAAATTCTATTTTCAAATTTCAGTTTCATGTTTAAAGGGAAATAAGCTATCTAAACCAATGTGGACAAAGTGATAGCTCCTAAACCTAACAGCTGGTTGCACCAGCTTTGGCAACAACTCCTGCAAACAAGCATTTGTGATGAGTCTCACATCACTATGGAGCAATTTTGGACCAGTCTTCTTTGCAGAATTGTTTTTAAATCGGCCAGTGGAGGGTTTTTGAGCATAAGGTCAAACCACACCATCTCAATTAGATTTAAGTCCTGACTTTTATTCTGAGCCCGAGGTTTTCAGGTATAGAGCAGAATTCATTGTTCGATCTATTACGACATGTCATCCAGGTCCTGAAGAAGGAAAGCATCCCCAGACCAGCACACTACCACCACCGTGTTTGACTACTGGCAGGACTTTTGTTTTCTGAAATTCTGTGTTAGTTAGATAGAGCACATGGGGGGTTCGGTTGCCTTCCTCAGGGGCACCTCATCCATGGATGTGGACGTGGGGAAGCGCTTGTTCAGTGCTCCCCCCACCCACATCATTGGTACCAGGCAGGGATTGAGCTGGAGACCCTCCAGTTGACAGCCCAGTTGTCTAGCTGGTACGTCACAGAACAGCAACCACCCCCTCCCACCTCACACAACCGACATAACGACTTTTATAGTTTACGGCATTATTTGAAAAATGAATTTCCGTAACAGATGCGACAAATCAA
>JBAMYA010018647.1:0-16914 GCA_037176975.1 Arrhamphus sclerolepis | reverse complement strand
AAAATTGAGCACACTTAGAATATATAGACACACTGAAAAGCACACATCGGCTAGAGAGATTGAAGGAAATAATCAAGCTAATTCCTTTTTTTTTTTTTTTTTTTTTTTTTAATCCAGTTTTGGTTCAGTATTAACACCAAAAGGACCATATAAATATAAGAGGTCAGTGGCTGATTTGAAAAGGAACCACTTCTTTGGGGGAATCCTGGTCTGGTTGTCTTGGACCATATTTAGTGTTATCTGTTACTCCCTGGAGTGGGAAAGAGCAGAAGTTGGTTTCAAACAGAATATAGCCTGTAGCTGGGCAAGCACTTTTATGTGAAACAATGTTCACCCTAACTAACATAGCCCTGATAAATCATCTGGTCCACAAAGGACAAAAGATATTTTTTGCAGAATTTTTGGAGTTCACAATTTCTTTTATTCGGAGAAGGATGATAGACAGTTTGGCTGATGTTGAATTTTGAGCTGGAGCTGCTCAGCCAGAGATACAGATGTTGCAGATTCTATGTTCCTTTGCTACCAAAACTGCAGAACTGAAATGCGTGACATAATTTATGAAACCCAGATGTTTTCGTCCATTTTAGTCAAATTAATGGTAAGTAGCCTGTTGAATCTCAATAAGCCATCCTTGGGAACCTTTGACTAACAGGGTTGAAAAATAAGGAAAAATGGTGAGCAAAAGCAAAGGCAGGGGAAAAAATATTAAAGAAAAAGAGATTTATTATTAATGATTTATGAATCGATGCTGTTATCAATTATTAAAAAAGAGCGAGGAGGTAAGAAATAAAGGTCCAGCATGATAAAAAGTAAGGGGAGTGGGTGCCTTATCTGCATGTCTGAGATATAAACCTATAACCTAGAGCAATAGGAGATTATAAAAACCTGTTTCTCATAAAAAAAAAAAAAACAACAACACATAAATCACAAATTAGAATCACTTTAGCTCTCCAGAGAGGCAAAGAAAATAAACACATTTACACCCTGTTGCCTCACTCAGATCAACACTTCTTACAACAAAGCCTGGGGCAATTTTTTAAAACTAGATTCTGTTTTATTCACTGATATGGATTAAATATTAAAAATCAACGTGACAAACAATGTTCTCTGAAGAAAATGTTGAACTACATGGTTATGAAATCCACTGTGATAATAATAATAATAAAAATATATATTAGAGTAAAATATCAAAAAGAGTGTTTTGTCTTAGGAAAAATTCAAACTGATGTGTTTATGCTCAAAAGTGGATGTCTGATGTTCAGAAGTGTAACAGCACAGCTTGTTAAAAACGTGCTATACCAGACTAATCATTTTTTACATGTACTTTTGCAAAGTACATGTACACGCTTGGAGCCTGTACATTGCATAACACTGCACACCACGGTTGGTCAAAAACCATTTTCTCAATTTCATTATTTCCTTTGTAGGTAAGCTTGCTCTTCATGTTGGACAACAGATAACAATATTCACACCGATGTATTTTTGTGTGTGTGTGTGTGTGCAAATCTATTCATTCATTTCCTTTCTGCTGCTTCTCTAGGACCAATCTCTCGACCGTCTTCAATCACTTCATTAGCTCTAGTCTGATTCATGCTTCTGTGCAGCAGCTGCTCACGCAGGCTTCGTAAAGACCCTCACGCCATCTCTGACATTTATGCTTCCTCATCGTTTACACCTCTCTGTAATTACACCATCAACCACTAGAGGGCAGTATGGATTCTTTTTCTGTGCTGTAGCTAGCAGCGCAGCGTTTCCTTTTGTTTACAAGCTTAATGTGACTTTCCTTGCAAGCGTCCATGTTTTTTCAACTTTGCATTTGGAACAAGGTCAACCTCAGGTGTTTCCCAGTTCTGACTGCTAAGCTAAATGGAACACAGCAAGAATCTCACTTGCACTTGCAGTCTTGTGTTTTTGTGCACTACCCACAGCTCATAGCCACATGTCAGGGTTGGAAAGTTCATCAATTGGTCAGTCTGCAACTGCTCCTCAACTCGGTTTAGTTCCTTTCTATGCAGAGGAGCAGTGACTCGGGAGAGACTCCTGAGCCTCTCCAGGTTGACTAAGCTCTTCTTCTATCCCAAAAGGTCAGCTCAACACCCTTTGAAAAAGGGACAGATTTAAAATTGACTAGGTTAAAGCCTGTTTCCATCTGATGGAAAATATTTCAAAACTGATATCAGCACACTGATATCAGCATTTCATATGGAAAAAAAGCAAGTTTGTTACAGCGCAGGAAAAGGAAAAGTACTTTTCATGTAAATTATCTGTTATGCCTTTGTAATCAGCAGTGATGTTACTTTTCAGCTGGATAACAAACTGCATCCTCATACCTTATTGTCACAAAGACTCCACAGGCTGCCTCAATTGCTTCTGTTTACCATCATGTTCCAGTCACACAGGGACAAATCCAGCCTCAATATGGCTGATGTTTTTTTTGTTTTTTTTTATTGCTGCAGTCAGTCCTCCTGCCTATTTACATCCATTGTTTACATGCATGATCCTCTGCTGGGCTCTGAGCTTCAGGAAACAGTGTGCACATTTCCAATTGTGGCTATTGATGTTGCAAGTTTCGAGCTTAGGGTGAGTAACCAGAAACCCAAACAGCTTGTTTTAGTTGGATTTCATGCATTTATGTAGCAATGAGCAGGCACTTACTAATCCTCTTTAAAACCCCTGGTTACAGAAGAGGCCTGGTGATACAGTATTTTAGATAATGGATTACATTAACATACAAAACAAAAACATGACCGCACCTTTGTTTTGCCTCAGTGTTCTCAGGTCGCTGCTCTGGTCGTGGATGCTGAAGTCAGAGATATCTCCCACAGAGCAGGTGTACATGTTTGCTGGTGTGTGCCAGTTCTCTGCTCATCCAGTGGAGACTTAACGTGAATTTCCACACTGTACCCACTTGTAAAGGATTCTAGGGTATCGAAGCAGGTTTTCATCTCAACTGGAGCTTGTTGGTCTCATTACAGTTGAGGCGCACGGAATCCCTGGTTGAGAAGAACCCAATGGTCTTTACAAAGAAGAGCTTAAGGAACATAAAGAACTCTCAAAATATTAATATCTGCACTGTCGTCTCCAAAGCCTCATTTAGACAACCATTTAAATGATCCTACAGACTTTGTTATCACCCTTTGTAATTATCAGGTAGATAAATATGATGTGTTGACCATATATTGATCAAATGTAGAGGTAACAAAAGTTTTTGAAAGGTTGTAAAACAGTTTTTATGAACTCTTACTGAACTCTTACTAGCAGGCAGAAGAGAATACGTTTAGAGCTTATGCTGAGATCCATGCAGGATTAATGTTGGTGTTATTTAGTTGGTCTATGATGTATTAAGTTCTACAAACAGCTCTATTGATTATGTGTCTGCATTGATATTTCCTCCAGGTACACAGTTCTGGTGTCTTCTGGACATTGTACCCATTAAGAATGAGAAGGGTGAGGTGGTTCTGTTCCTCGTGTCCCACAAAGACATCAGTGACAAGAAGAAGGAGCAGGATCCTGAGCAGGGGCCTGAAACTGGTGAGTTTAACTGAGCAGCAACTCTTTTCAGGACAGGAGATTAAACTGAAGGAAATCAAAAACTTGTTCTGTAACGCCCTTCCTCTTTGCAATGATCTTTTCTTTTGGTCACTACCCACAGCTCCCAACACTAGATCAGGGTTTCCTTTCTTTGCTGAGAAGCAGCGACTCAGGAGTTCAGGATTCGCTCCTGCGTCGCTCCTGAGCTGCTCTTTGCTCTATCTCTGAGGATGAGCCGAGGCGTTCTTCCGATTGATTGACTATCTAATCTCTTACAATGGAGCCTTATTAAGAAACTGTAAAATACTATTTGTTCTCACTCTCATTATCTGATTTTTATAATTTGCAATGGTTAAGTAACAACTGGTTCCTCATTTGTTCCCTGGTAACGAAATACCTTATTGTTCCTTATTATATAATATTACCATTTATGCTTCAACAATATAATTCCCCTGGATAACTAAAAACAATAAAATTGAATCAATTTAGATTGATTTGAATTAAAGAATAACATTTTAAAAAAATTACCTTGTAAAGAGTATAATCAGAGCACATCCAGTCTTCTATCATCAGGTTAAAAACCAGCTTTTTATTTTTTATAACCCTAATTAATACAAAAAAATGAAATAACTCCTTAAAATGAATTTTAATATCAATGATAAGAAGCTGTATAATTTTAATTTCAGTTCAGTTCTGGAGAGATTGGCAGCATTTTGCATTTTCAGCTCTGCTGTAATTATAACTGCAAGCAAACAACATTTAAGCATCAATTAATAATTTTAATCATTTCTCCTCACTGTAAATCGCACACTGATTGAATGAGTCAGTTTGAGCATTTCATTAATATTAGACGACTTCCTTAAATCCAACGCACATGTTGCACGGTAAACATTCAGAGATTACTCCCGGCTTGCAGCTTATTGTGAAATGTGATAATGCAAACGTTTGATGAGGGAAGCTGTGCAGTGTTTGTGATTTAATGAAACGCAGGCGGGGTTCAATCACTGGCTGGGAGCATTGTGTATAAAAAGGCTTGTTATGATTTCGGAGATTTAGTAGGAAATTTAAAAATGATGTTAACATTCGGTCGAGTAGATCTGCTCAAAACTAGCCAGATGACCTGATCACCCTTCTTACCCATGGGTCCAGCTGTGCATAGCTCCCTGTTTGTTGCGTGTTCGAAGTAGTAAACAAAACATTCAAAATGAGAAATTAGTTTTTCCTTAAATATTAGACTCTCAGGCTGCACTCGTACGAGGCTATCTGTACTATGCCTAAGTGTGATTGACGTTTTATATCTGGCTGATATGAATTCCCCGTTCAGTGCTCCAGCACAGGCCGGGGGGGCGGGGATCGCAGGGAGGGTCAGTTGTTTGGTACACGGTGCAGCTGGAGCGACTGCATCCTTTTAGCCAGCTTTACTGCAGTAAACAAGTTAAATGAAATAAAAAGCAGGGTGCATTTTTGATAACAATCAATAAACTACAATAATACATTCCACTTCTATTTCTTTTAGTTGCACTTATACAATTCAGCACTTATACAATTCAGCCTACTTGAAAAAACAACAACAAAGATGCCTTGAATCTTAAATTTCTTCATGTTCCAGCAGGCAAAATAATTGATCATTTTACTGTATTTTGATTTCTTTCTTATGCTCCACTCTGTGTTAGTGTGGTTATATCAAAATACAAAACTGAGTTGACACATGGGGGAAAGAGCAGATTCTGGAAAAAAGTCTGATAACATCTCTTTAAACTGTGACGCCTCAAACATATGCAGCATGAATCTCATAACACCAGTCAGCGCCCCAATCTTTCTTTTTTTTTTTTTTTTTTGTCTGTCCATTTAAAGCAAATAAACCCACAAATAACATGGAAGCAGACAATAAAAACTAAAAACATATTTAGATGCAAATCTGACAAAAAGCTCCACTGGTTTTTATTTGTGGACATAAAATTGATTGACCTCCAAGTCAGTTGTTCACACATGGACTTGTTTGGTACGATTTCAGCAGTTTCTCTTTTTGCTGCCGTCGACGCTCAGTCATCCAGGTCGCGGTAACTGCTGTTTCCATTTTCTTTGCCCTTGAAGACATTTCACCTTTCATCCAGGCATCAGTTTGTTTCTTTCTCTCTTTTTTAAAACTCTTTGAATACACTGAGAAGCACCAACATGCAAAGCATGAATAAGACATTTGAAAACCTGAGAGACGCGTCGGCAGCCTTCGATGGGACTCAGAAAAGATCTGAACAATTAACTTGTGTTTTTCTACTCCTTGACATGATATACTTAATACATTTTAGTCTTTTGAATTTAGGTGCCGTCGAAGTTTAAGTGGGATCTTGTGGAGATCACAGGAGGAGTAGAGTAATCAAGACTCAAAATGAAGTGGAGTGTTTATGATTTTAACTGGATGCGACACTTTTTGTGAGGACAAAAAGCACCTGCTTGAATCGCTCACTCAATTCATACTCAACATTAGCTCCTTCTTTTTTATTTCATTGAACATTTTAGGTGATTTCATGACTTTCCTGTCGATGTCCTGCAATACTTTTATAAATTTATACACATTATGCAGTCATACACTACTACAAAACAATCCTTTGTGGATATATAAAGTATTTTGAATTGAATTGAATTTAGATAGAAAATAGTTAAATGCAGGATCTTTTCCTCATTGTATATTGTTAAGTGCACGGGTCTTGGGTCTTTCTCAGCTTTAGAAAGTAAAAAGTGATTTTAACTGCTGCCGGCTACAGTCATCTACACATTTTCACAGTCCTGCTTGATTAAGCACTTCTCAACATGAAACAGAAATAAAGTGAGAAGTTAAAGTGGCATACAGAACAAGAGCTAGGTACAATCACGTTTACCTGCCTCTGCCCAGCAGTGGGAGTCTGCAGACTGGCTCACGTCTGGCACTTAGCACAGCTTGATGCGCCTTTTCAAACCAGTTAATGAGATGGAAGGTGGGTAAAGGCTGGCAGCGCATTTACAATAATAAAGAAGGCAAAAAAAATAAAAAATTAAAAAAATAGACCACAATTGCTTAACTGAGGTCAATTTAGAAAACTCTTACTCACAAATTCCTGCGAAAACAGACACAGCATGTTCAGACTCACGCATGCAGTATTAATTGACCTTATTAATAATTCAAAATCAATACCCGACTTGCCTCCCACGAGCACACAGAGACTCCCCCTGGAGAACATACTGTACGGTTTCCCCCAGTATACCAACAGTAAAAGCTTGTCGAGCAAGATGCTCCAGGGACCCTGAGACCTCGGCTTCCTGTTCCTCCATTATGACATTATCGCAGAGTCTATTAATGTCTTCCTGAAAGCGGTAGTTTGACATTTTTGGAGGATGTAGTTAGTTCACCTCTGTGGCCGTTACGTCATTTAATGTCAATCATGTCTGTTAATCTGAAACTGCAGAAAACAGCCCATTAACTTATATGCAGCCAAGAGAAACGGCAAGTTCAGCTCTCCCTGAGGGTAACAATGGGTCGAGTGACAGAATGTAATTTAATATTCACACGTTAATGTTTTATAAGCCATAATGGACAATATTTTCTAGTTCCCTTACATAAAGATTTTGAATTTTAAGAAAACTTTGGTGGCGCTGACAACAGCATAAACGTTGATGTGTTTTTCACTACGTTTTTAACAGGAAATTTGAGACCTTTGTTGCCTTTTTCACATGGAAAAACACTGAAAAATAAGCATAATTGCAGCTTGGCTGCAGGATTTGAGAACTCCCACCCTCCACCAACACACCAACGGTTGAGAAGGGTGGCGCAGAATCTTCTTATGAAATTGAACAAAAGTGGATAAACCTTTTTTTTGTTTACACACAAAGAAGCTTTAATCTTGACAGTGGTAGCAACATTTGAATTGATATTCACTGGAACCAAGGAAGATACGAAGGCAAGTGCTTGGAAGAAAATAAAAACTAGGCTCAGATAAGCAGGAAAAAAAATGTTTAATTTTGTCTTCTTGTAAAGCTCCAGTCACAACAATTATGTTTCAGCTCAACAATCAAACAAACTTTTATTTAGCCAGAAAGAGCATACTAAGATTTCAAGATCTTTTTTTTTCATCCTGCATCTTGCATCCTGCCCAAGAGGCGGCAGCTAAAATAATCATGTAACAGAATAGAAAAATTCATACCAAACATCAAAGACATTATAACATTAAAATACAGCTTTGTATATCAAAACGTGACAAAGTGAGACTAGAGCACGAGTTAATAAAACAAAGTATCGACACACGGATGAGTTCGCCAACAAGGCGTCCTTCCTTGAAAGGGTGCAATGAAACCAACCCTGCCAACTTCAGGGTTCTTTTGCAGGTTGTTCCGTGTATATGGAGTTGCAAATTTAAAAGCCTTTTTTTCCATTTCAGTCCCCACTTTTCACAGTAAAAATATATTTTGGGACCAAAGGCTGTTTGGTGCTGAGCAGCTTACAACAAGAGCAGATAAAACACAGTGATGAGTGCGGGCGATGACGAACTTCGTGTTTAGACACGGTGACGGTGCATGCATGTAAATGTCATCACCACAATCTATCACAGACATGAACCATCCTCTTTTCAGGCTTTAAAAGAAACAGCTCACATTAGTATTAATCATCAACATCATCATCACCTTTATTTATAAAGCACTTTAAAACAACCACAGCTTAATCAGCAATAATACTTAACAGCTTAAACCGTTAACATTTAATGTTCTGCGTCAGTAAGAAACTGACCATTAAGTGAATGTTAACAGTTGCTCAGAAAACCACCAGATGATAGGACGTCGATAGCTTTCTTGTTTTTTGTGTGTGTGTTTGTTTCAGTCAACAACATATAGTCTGAAAAAAACACCTGAGAGAGTCATAAGCTTGCTTTCTCGGGATCCATATGCGCTGTTGTGTTTTATTCATCAGGAAAGAAAACACCAGCTAATTGACCCCAGCCCACACAAAGCCCAGCTCCCTCTTCAGAGATGACTGAGACAGTCCAACGAGGCCAGCTGGAGCCGTAGATATGCAATCAAGAGTTTATTATAAATGATCCTCTGACTCTTAGAACATGAACAGCCTTCTGTCTAGACTAAAATAATAGAATATATACTCTATTAGAGAAAAATGTGACCAGGATGCCCTATAAACAGTAACAAAGTTTGTCCGTCTGTGTTTTTCCTCAAAGATTCCATGCAAACAAAGATTTAAGTAGTATTTTCTTTTCCTAGAATGTGCTTCTTTTGGAGCTGTGCTGGAACAGACAGATGAAGAAGGAGATTTTTTGTTTTGTTTTGTTTTTAAATTAAAATCTGAAGCCTCATGTTTAGCTTCAGGCAAGCTTTTGCACCAGATGAACTGTGAATAAAAAGATCTTTGGGTCGTTGGAGGAATGAGTCCAGTGACTCATCACAGCTCTAATGTTCATAAAAGGCCATTGTCTATGACTATTGAGGAAATTTGCTAAATTGTAATTTAATGAGATGTATTTTTAGTAGAAACAGGAAGTTTCCCACCCACATTCACTTCAAACCAGCAGCCAATTAGTTGCAGAGGAAAACTCCAGTTTGGTCTAAAACAAATATCAGCTTGGTTTGTCTATCATCAGTGATATGACAGTCTCATTGGCCCTTCCTGACTTTTAGACATCTTCACTTAAATAAAAAAATACTGGTATTATTACCCTAATGCATGTATGTACCCATTATCACATTATTTGTAGATACAGATATTGATCCCAACCATTGAACTCTACCTGAAAACATCTCAAGTTAACTGAGGTCACAGCATGTCAGTATGAGAACTTTTATTTTCAAAATTAGTGGCATGTTTCATTGAGACAGCATCATCTGTCTTGAGTTAGAATTTGTTCTCCATCCCAGAGGCTCAAATAGAATTTGTTTTAAAATCTTCTCTTATATTATGGATGTGATCAACTTACTGTTGTTTTTTTTTTCTTTGTTTGTTTGTTTTTCTGTTTTTTCTTTTTCTATTTTTTTCCACAGATGAGGAGACAGGTTTGGAGGTACATCAGGTAACACGTCCTCCAGGCTTCAACGCCAACCGGCGCCGAAGCAGAGCTGTTCTCTATCAGCTCTCTGGGCACCTGCAGAAACAAGACAAGAGCAAGCTGAAGATCAACAATGTGAGTTTGCTGCCGCAACTACAGCAACTACCAGCGACGCTCTTTAAAGTTTCTCTAAAGTTTCATGGATGAGAACATAATAAAAAAATATATATATATATCATGTTGTGCTCAGAAATGCATCCTCAAACAAACAGCACGTTCAATGCAGTACGTGAAAAAACTAAGTACACCCTATAATCCAACAGCTTATAGAACCACCATCAGCAGAGACTTCTTTGTGATGTTTTCAGTCTCAGATTGTTATGGATGGATTCCAATCAACTCTTCTTTGCATCACTGCTTCAGTTCAATGAGGCTTATAGATATCCGTTTAGGCACATCTCTCTGAAGGAGCCACCGCAGCATTTCAATTAGATTAAGGTCAACATCAAGATCACTTTGTCTCCCTTTTGGAAAAATTCATCTTGGATAAAAGGGAAAAAAAAGGAAACATGAAATGGACACAGTGAAGTTATGATACCACATGATACGAAACATCAAACATATAACATCAGATCGAGGTGGCAACAGCATAGACTTTACATAAATAAAAGGTGACATGTGAAAGCAGTAGCATCTGGTCTCATCTGATTGTTAATAAGAGTGACTGAAAGAAGGATGAATGGTTCTTGTACCTTTTATTTTTAATCAGAGCAGCCTCCTCCGGAGTCCATTAAAATGTGAGCAGGACATGAGTGGGGTCAGATAAAAAAAATCATCTAGGGTTAGCTGAGGGTGAATGGTTCAGAAAGGTCCAATTATCTTCACTGCTATCTTGACAAACTGAGAGCTGACATTTGTAAGGTTCCCAAACCTGATAGTTATGTCATAGTATACATTAAAATTCACTCCATTGTTCCTCTGGAGTAGATCTGCATAATAATTGCACAAACACCAAACACTCTAAACTATGCCCATTTGCTACGTGTGCACACCAGCTTAGATCCCTGTTAATGTGAACACTTAGATATTTAAATGAGCTGACCTGTTTGATATCGTGGGCATGTACTCTGACAGCGTCCAGTTGTTCTCATCCACTGCAGCTCTGCGGCTGCTTGACTCTGACTTATCTGAGTTGACTGAGAATGGTTGTATCATCGTAAAACTTTACTACAAACTGATTAGGATGAAAGCTAACATGGTTATTTCTATGCAGAATAAATAATTATGGTGAGCTAACAAAGCCTGGGGAGCTGCCCTGAGCTGTTTGCTGATACTGTATAACAGAAAGCGCTAGGCTGAATTTCATTTTCTGTTTGATAGAAAAACAATGCTACATTGGTAGAACTTTAATAAACACATTTCCCAGTTTCCAGTTTCTTTTACGGTGTGCTCTGCTGTTGCTTGTATTGAATACTGTTACTAGATCTGGCTTTGAATTGAACCCAATGGGATATCCATCCCTGGGAATATTGCCAATTAGCTTGAATTGTCTTTTTGTTAATTTGTGAATACTTTTTCTTTTTGACTAACAGGCACCAAATTGTTGGGCAGTGACATGGGAAACAAACACCTTTTTAAATTGACGGGCAGCAACATTTGCTTCTCAGAGATCACGACTGACATCTTTCCTCATTTGCATTGTGTAAACGTTCCAGATGAAAAAACTTCCAAAACTATTCATAGGCTCAGTGTAACTTATTTGTAGCATCTTCCTGTTACTTACTTGACTGCTATGAAGGCTTTTAGGTTAGCTTTTAGTCTTAGTTTTTGCTTAGTTTATCTGCATTTTAGCGTTTTTGCTTGACAATAACGAAGTATCTTGTGTTGCTCATTTCAATACAATTTTTATCACGTTCTGATACATAAAACCTTAGAAATTTTCATGACTGTATTCGATTAGTCCATATAGAGAAGAAATGTTTTTTTTGTTCTGTTTTTTGTTGTTTTTGCTTTCTTTGCATGTTTATTTATTTATTTTTTTGTTTTATAAGTATATACATGTGAATCTTGTGCACAAGATCCCAGAAACACTTTTCACCCTGACTTCACAGTGTAGACCAGTGTAGTAACTGCACTTTTGATTGTTTATTATAAAACTGAACAATGGAACAACTTAGCTTTTATACATTCTTTGTCCTTTCATTCACTTTTAGGAGGTATGGACATCTGATGATGTTTAAGGTTTCATTTAAGCAGGAAAATGTCATGATCCTCTTGACTGAAGCTGGATTATATGTAATTGAAACCAGTGCTCCAATCTCATTCCCCCAAATGTCTTATGTTTGCTTAAATTTAATAGAAATATTTTTCTTTTTGTTTACCTGAATGTTTTACTTTCTGCTCATCGTTTTTGTTGATTAAAATTAATTAAAATTATGAATATTTTTATGACTGCAGTTCTGCATCAAATGGAAGTTCAATCGTTTTACAGTGTTTTTAAAAATGTAATTCAGTATCATGTATGATACTTCTTTGGAGACTTGCTAACCTCCCATTCTTCTCTTATCCCACCCAGAACATGTTCGGTCAGAAACCTCCGATTCCAGAGTACAAGGTAGCAGCCATCCAGAAGTCTCGCTTCATCCTGCTCCACTATGGTACCTTCAAGGCTGGATGGGATTGGTTAATTCTGCTGGCAACTTTCTACGTGGCGGTCACGGTCCCCTATAACGTCTGCTTCACAGTCGTGGGGGCGCGAGACGAAGGCAGCAGCAGCGCCCCACGAAGTCCACCCAGCGTCAGCGACATCCTTGTAGAGATCCTCTTCATGTTAGGTAGGATTGAACTGTTCATAAAGTCAATGCATCACTCTCAAATATGTTAAATAACACATTTTCAGTTATGTAGATTAAGATAAATTTGGATGAATTTTCTCACATTTTTGTCCCTTCATGACCTAAAATGTTTTTTTCTACAATATGTCTTTCAATGAGGATGAAGAAAACCTATTGAATGTGGAGGATTTCCAAAAGATTTGACTGATTGTGTAGCTTTTTTGAAGATATTTTTTCATTTTGATTCTGTTAACACCCACTGATTGGAGGTCAATCAAACATCCTCTATCTCAAATAACAATAATAATAATAACTTGCACTTATATAGCACCTTTCAAGGAACCCAAGGTCGCTTTACAAAAAAAAAATGGGTAGAGGACCTTTGCTAGTCAGGGAAGGCCAAAGAGAAGAGGTGGGTTTTGAGGTGTGCTTTGGAACAGTGGAGGGGGGGGGGGGGGTTGCGGATTCCAGGTGGGAGAGAATTCCAGAGGGTGGGGGCGGCCATGCTGAAAGCCCTGTTTCCAAAGGTTTTCATATGGGTACGGGGGATGGAAAGAAGCCCAGCATCCGAAGACAGCAGGTTTCTGGATGGAGTGTGTTGGTGAAGGAGGTCAGACAAGTATTGGGGGGCAAGAGAATGGAGGGATTTATAAGTAAGAAGGAGAAGTTTGTATTGAATACGAAACCTGACAGGGAGCCAGTAGAGGTGGATGAGGGTAGGGGTGATGTGCTGCCAGGGCTTGGTGTAAGTGAGAACCCTGGCAACTGAGTTTTGCACGTACTGGAGCCTGTCCAGGGTCTTACTAGATACCCTGAACAGGACACCATTACAATAGTCCAACCGGGAGGTAATGAAGGCATGAATGAGCGTTTCTGCTGCGAGGGACGAAGTCGGGAGATGTTTTTGAGATGGAAGAACGCAGATTTAGCAATAGATTGGACATGGGACTGAAAAGAGAGTGTGGAGTCGAGGATAACTCCCAGGTTGCGAACCTCAGAGGATGGGGAGATGGAGCAGCCATCCTGATGAGGAGATCCCCTACCTTCTGGAGCAGTGGCTTAGGGGCCACAACCATGAGCTCGGTCTTGTTGCTGTTGAGTAAGATGGTTGTCATCCAGGTTTTTATGGAATAAAGGCAGTTGACCAGAGACTGATGGGGGAGCTGAGAGGATGGTGAAGAGCTGAGATACAGCTGGGTATCATCTGCATAACAATGAAAGTTGAGACCGTGATTGCGAATGATCTGTCCGAGGAGGAGCAGGTAGGGGGTAAAAAGAGTGGGACCAAGCACAGAGCCTTGAGGGATGCCATGGTTGACAGGAGCAGGGGAGGAGGAGGAACCATGGATGGTGACAAACTGAGTTCTATTGAGATATGAGTAGAACCATGACAGTGCTGAACCGGTGATGTCAAGGAGGTCGGCGAGCCATTTGAGGAGGATAGTGTGGGAAATAGTGTCAAAGGCAGCAGAGAGGTCATGAAGGATGAGGATGCTGATTTTGCCGGAGTTGGCAGCGATGAGAAGGTCATTAGTGATTTTGATCAGGGCAGTCTCAGTGCTATGGTGTGTTCTGTAAGCAAACTGAAGGGGTTCATAGAGCTCATGGTCGGACAGATGCTGGTGAAGCTGCTCTCTCCAGGATCTTACTAAGGAAAGGAAGGTTGGAGATGCGCTGAAAGTTGTTGAGATCATCAGGGTCCAGCCCTGCCTTTTTTAAAATGGGAGTGATGGAGGTGATTTTGAGAGAGGGGGGAACTGTTCCAGAAGCTATGGAGGAATTAATTATGTCAGTGATGACGAGAAAAAGGGTAGAAAAGCAGGCTTTAATACGAGTTACTGATGAATGGAGTCAACGGTCAGGGGCAGCAGGGGGGCGGAGGAAACGGTTAATGGTGGTGAAAAGTGTTCTGAGGTGATTTTGCTGTGAGCCAATGAGGATACAATAGTACTTAGTTTTGGCCCTGGAGAGTTCTTCCTTGTAGGACCTCACATGGTCTTCAAAGGCCAAATGGTGGACGGTGAGGCCAGTGCGTTTGTAGAGCCGCTCCAACCGACGAACACTGGTCTTCATGATGCGAAGATCCGAGGTGAACCAGGCGGCAGGACAGGCATAAGAGACAGACCGGTGTTTAAGGTGAGCCAGAGAGTCCAGGCTGCAGGAGAGAGCTGTGTTATAGTGGGTGACTAGAGAGCCTGTCACACTCTTGCCTGTTTGGCTCATGCTGTGTGAGAAGGCTCACTCACCCCTCTGCCACGCTTCCTCATCAGCTTTGCTTCCACATCTGTTTTGTCTCAGCTGTAGCTCATCACTGCTCATCAACCAGCCTGCATTTAAACAACTCTGCTCCTCCAGTCAGGGCCAGATTTTCGTTGCATTATGCACCACTCTCTTCCTTGGACTGTCTTCCTGGTCGACCCCAGCTTGTCTCTGACCTCGTCTCCTCGTTCCTGCCCCGACCTCCTGCCCGGCCACAACCATTCTCCAGTCTAGTCCTTCTGGACTCAGTTTGCCCCGCGGATTGTCTGCCAGGCTTCGACCCCTCTTCTGTCCCGGCCACAATTCCAGCTAGCCCTGCTTCCCAGTACCTGCTGGATTATCTGTGTGCTAAGAACTGTATTAATAAAGCTCATTCAAATCACTTCTGGGTGTTGTACTGCACTTGGGTCCAAATCCCAGCCCATAACAGAGCCAGGTACAGCAACAGGCAGAACCCAGGCCAAGTGGGCCGCAAGCAGATCGAACAGAGCAGTTGGACTCACTGGGTTGATGCTCCTAAAAGAGAGAGTCCGTCTGGCCTGGAGTGTGAGAGAGGGAACCGGGATGTTGAAGAGGACAGCATGATGGTCTGATACTGCTAGATCCAGGCACTGCAGATGGAAGGGGAGGGGGGACCAGTAGAACAAACTAGGTCCAGAGTGTGACCTTTGATATGGGTGGGGCATTGGACATGCTGTGTGATGTTAAAGCAGTCAAGAACTGCCAAGAATTCAGCGGCAAAGCTGCAGCTGGGGGAGTCCACATGAATGTTGAAATCACCCAGCAGGAGGGTAGGTGGAGATTTGGCGCAGACAGAGGCCAGTAGCTCTGTAAGCTCAACAATGAAGGAGGTGGAGGCCTTGGAGGGACGATGAATGAGTACAACCTGTTGTTGTGGAAAACCAGAGAGCAAAAAAGGTCATACATTCGAATGATGTGGTATTTGGAGCAGGGGCGTCCTTAACCCGGATATCTGCATGATGGATAACAACCAGCCCACCGCCCCGGCCAACATAGTGTGGTTTCTGGAGATACTCATATCTGGGAGAGGTAGTGTGACTCAATGTTAAAAAGTCCTGCTGATTTTGCCATGTCTTGGTTAAACAAAGAAAATCAGGTTTCCTGTCAGTAATAATGTCATGGATCAGTAGTGCCTTGTTTAAAGAACCAATGTTAAGCAACATGAAAGAGGCAGCGGGGGGGCAAGGTATGAGGACTGATGCTGTCAACACAGACTAAAGGCACGCAACAGCTAATGTGCAGCTGCGTGTGAGGTTTGTTGTGATGATGTTGCCCCGCAACATGGAAGGGCCCGACGGATGTCAACAAAAGTGATAGCACCGGCCACAGCGCGAATAAACGTATGTCGGGATGCTCTGTGCACATAGCGAGGGCGTTGCAGGAGACCAAAATGGATGATGACATCAAGGCAGATAGGCACCGCGACGTATGCGAGTGCCCAAAGCTCACGAGAGGAGTATTTAAGCACCATATTGATGGAGAGATAGCCGGCAAGCTGAAAGCCGAGTATGGGAGACCCGGACAGCACCAGCCAGTGGTGCAGCGGCAGAGATAACAGCGGGGAAGAGAAAGTCCCAGTAGATCCCAAGGATGTAATCCAAGTGGCAGAGAAGGAGGAATCCAAGCGGAGACCCGCTCAGGCAGAAGAACGCTACAGGCCAGCAGGGGTAGCCTGGGAGCCGGGCAACAAAATGAAAAAGCCAAAATGAACAGTCTGTATGTAGCTGTGGTAGAATTGCGAAAAGAGAAGTTAACTGGTAGAGTAGTTGAACCGGCAGAGAAGCAGCGACAAGCACGCCAGCGTCCTCTCTCATCGGAAGTTCAAATAATACAATAAGACACTGCAAAATGCAAACATCACTGGTATTAAAATGTGTATTTTGAGATATTTAAAATAGTAGTTTAAAATAATAGTATAATGCTCACATAAAACTGAAACTGCTATTTTCAAAGCCAGGTTTTCTGAAGCTCAATTAGAGACAGTGTTAGCAAACAACTGTCTGCTGTTTAACACATTACTGTCTACAAATATGCACCAGATGTAGTAATTTAGCACAATGCGTAAAAGTTAAAAGCAGCATGCTGCTGATGTTAGATGTGCCATTCAACCTGTATCATTGTTACGGCCGGCTGGGCCCACGACAGCGGACGCAACATAAAATATTGCCCAGTTGGAAAATCAGGGAGCTTTAAGGTGTTTATTTGATCAGGTTTAGACAGAACAAAATAAGGAAATCAAAATCGGGCTT
>JBAMYA010018636.1:0-16915 GCA_037176975.1 Arrhamphus sclerolepis | reverse complement strand
TATTAAAATGTTTCACAGGATGAACAAACACTAAATATGCAAATGTATTTCCTTTTTTATTGAGTTGTGTTAAAGGCTTAATTGATTAGTTTCCAGGTAAAGTAGGCTGTAACCCCATGCAGTGTCAACTCTAAGCATTCTTGTGTTGAATGAACCTTTCCATACAAACATCTGCTTGTGCATGCAGTACATATACAGTACACCAGCGCTTTAACATTTGCCTGTCTGCAGGAACATACGTGTGTGCATTGTCCCATCAATTACAGCCTTCCACCAGCCAGCAGAGAAATTGTTAATTATGCCTGCAGATGTCGGTGGCGGGGAGCAGAGACTGTCAGCTGGCTGAGAAAGCCTCAGAGGCACGTACTGTATTTAAGGGCACTCTCATAGTCCACGATACAGCCATTAGGCTCTGCGGCATCATGACAAGAGAGGCAGATGCAGGAGCTGCAGTCGTGTTTCAGAGATGGTTGCAGTTATCAAAGGGAACGTCTCATCAATGGATGATGGATGAAACAGTACAAACCTGTTTCAGATGTCACAAGTCATACACCAACTGCTGATAAAGATTGCGTTCTTACTTGCATTCTGGAGATAAATCATCAGTATTGACCTTGTGCTCTGATTAATATGATAATCCTCATTAATTATTTGTTAGCACAGAGTCCCCATTTTACATTTGTAAAAAGCATAGATGGGGAATTTCACAGAAATGATCTTGCTGTGCTTTTCCATATATTAACCATATTCTTACCACTAATTAGCTGCTGCCTCATACACACACATTCTAATTACTCCAAATTTATGTGCACTAATAAGTAACATCATTTAAATAATTTGTGAATGCTTAAAAATTCAGAGCAAGGAGGACAATTTGTGAAACTTTGCATTTGAAAGCTTATTTGAAATAATCATTATGTGACTTTTGTGGTTGGATAGGCATTCTTTATTTTGAGACAATACTTACAGATTCACAGCTGCCCTTTTTGCACGAAGGATGTCCCCAGAGACAGTCAAAATTAGCAAATTAAGGCACTCCCTGTCTTTGTGGCTGGATACAAGCCACACTGAGGAGCTGCCAAGAACGTCTGGCAAAGCACTTTGTGTAGAGTTTGAATGTGTACACCTAAAGACAAGGGCTGCAGAAGTGACTGCTAACTTTTAATACCAACAGTCTGTTGAGTTTTGCAGTGTATGTGCATTTTGTTTATGACAGCCAAAGGGAATAAAGCTGGCTTAGTTTCCCAGATCTTACCACCTTGTCTTCTGTCACACACAGTAACACAGTGAACACACTAAGCCTGATGCCACAGAAACAATCTAGGTCATCTTTCATCATCTGGATCTCCTGCTCAGGCAGAGGGTTGAGCTCAAATTTAAGTGGACACAGTGAATGAACAAAGTCAGTGTGCAGAGCCTGAAACCTTGAAATCCAACTGGGGGGTGCAGCTAATGACAGAGTTGTTCCTGATGTTAGGCACAAAAAGTGAGAGATAGATGGGCGTATGTACTTCTCTGTACATAAAAGACCTAAGTGATTTCATGGCAAATTCATAAGTGCTCACATTAGAACACTGATTAGCTACAATAACACACTATTTTCCACTATTTTGACTTATCATCTTATAATTCAACAGTTTGATGTCAGAGAACTTTTCTTTGGAAGCAGATATCCATCCATTCATCCATCCTGACTTCTTTCTACTCAAGGTTTGTTTGTTTTTTGTTTTTTTCTTCCTTAAACTAATTAACGGGATGATTGCCACACTTAAATAAGGTAGAGGTACACAGATGACATCCAGTGGACAACGCTGACTTGTAACATCACACTCACCTGTGGGTTAATTGTGAAAATGGCTGGGTAGCAAAATAATCCACCATTCCTACTGTTCACAGTGTAGCTATTAATAATTAATAAACTGTTACGTGATAATACACATGTAGACTTGCCTAGACGTTAGGAAATGGATATAACTGTATTAAATCACTCCTTCAAACAAATGTGAATATACTTCTTATCAACACAGTATGTATGTGGAACTAATTTACAGGTAAACCCTCAACAGATTCAGAGCACCCTGACTGTGTCTAGTCAGTTCAACTTCACTCCAACTCCAGGGTCAAATAAGACCCCGAAGAGCTTCAATCATTTCTGAAAGACTCAACAAATGATGCAATGTTCTGAATCCTGCAGAACCTGATGCTGCAGCTACTGAAACTGCTACCAAAACAATATGAGTGTTTTGTGTTTACGGAGCAGTATTTTTTTAAACAGTATTCAAAAAACATTGTTTTCAGATAAGAGAAAAAAACTGATCAGGAGCAATGCTGTTTGCATAGACATTATTTGATATCTGATTCTTCACTGTTGCTATGGAAATGAAATGCCTGACTATTGTATGTGTGGAACACATTTTCAAGTCTTTGACAACAGATTAACATAACATAATTGACTGTTAACTGCAGTATCTGTATCTGAGGCAACTTTGGTCAACACGCATGCAGGTGGACAAATGTGCTTCAGGCCTCTAAAGATTTCATCTGGGTCCTCGTCACTGGTATCACCATGTGGTCAGGCTTTGCTGTTGATGTTAGAGCTTTCTTTGTAATTATGGTGTGACCCAACACTTTCAATCTGCAGTTTTGTCTGCCAACGTTTCTTAGTTCTAGTTAGCTTTGGCTTATTGAAGTCTATTTCTGTAATGGATTGAGGTTGAGCCTGCAGAAAAGCTAATATCTTAATAATAGCATGCATTCAGAACAGCCATCACTGATGCTATTATAAAAATCCTTCTGAACATGCCCAGACGTAGTCGTTGATACAGATGCCCAGTGTTTTTATTTGCAAATGTCCTCCCAGTTTTCTGCAATTTCATATGGATCTGGGATTGTAAATTTCTATTTGTATCTTGTGTCCAACACTCTCTAAGCTAGCAGTCTGCCTTGATATATCAGATTTTCTAGTGATATTTGATTTTAGAAATTTCTGCCATGTTGTTCCAGCCAGAAGTTGTTTCTGTCAACCGGCATTTTGTGCATGAGTAAAAGGCATGAATCATACCAAAGTCATTCAGTACCCTGTCATTGGGAAATTCTAGTTATTTTCTTGTGTGAGACAGTAATTTCTTCACCTACACTTTCTTTACTTTGAAAAATTAACCATGCATGTAAGTGGCCAGGCATTCAACACATCACTAATTATAGAAGCAACCAGGAACCACTAATAACTCCAATGATTCAGATGAGCTTAATCACTTCTTTGCTCGAGCTGAAATTCCAGGTTTTGAGAATAGAACAGAGCCTCCAGACAACAAATGACCCTACAGCTGATGAAGACAGGAGAAATATCTGGTGTCTCAATGTTCAGAAGGCTAGGTGCTGGAATAAAACTTTGTGCACAGTGACAGAAATATAAGATAAATGGATTGGAACAGAGTGGTCACTGTGGCGCATGAGCCTATGAATGAGTTTAGAAACTGGGGTGCAGATCCTGTAGTCACTCCGTAGGTATTATTGACTGACTACAAGCCTTAATGACACAAACTTGATTTTTTAGAGGCATGGGCTGCCAGAGGAGCCGATAAGTGATCCAGTTTGATTGATCTAACAGAAGATGTGGCACAACATTCTGGAGCACCTGCAGGATTCCAACAAGTAGAAGAACATTGAATACTTGGAGCAAGGGATAACCATGACCTTTACTGAGAGTTGCATGAGATACAGAATCCAATACAACCTGATTTTCTTTATATTATAAAATGGAAAGCAATATGGCAAAGAGACAGATGTAATGTGATCAGACATGACACCCTAGTATCTTACATCCTCTGTTATCGACACTGTAACTGTCAGTGAAAAAGGTGGACATTTCATTTCTTTATACATCTTAAATATGTTTTAGACACTGCTGAAGAGATCATTTTTACTGGGCTTGAGGGTATGATTAACAAGAATATACTTGGACAAGTTTAGATGAAGGTGGTGTTCCCTATGCATATGTCAGAGATGTGAGCAGGGATCATCTGGAGAAAGTTACGTAAATCATGTCATTATCTCTGAGTGCAAGTCATCAGCAGATGACTACTCTTCATCCAATATATAAATGCAAGTAGCAAGTGAAAATTCTGCCTGAAACCTCAGCTACTGAAGCAAACAAGAGGTTAATAATTTTACTTGTCACAGTCTAGTTGAGTGTTCCATATCAATATTCCTTCCAGCAAACAGAATAATTTGACTTTGAAGTGATATCTTCTGATAATATTATCCTAAGGAATTCCAAATAACAACATGAGTGGAGAAAATGATCTTTCTTCTACTACTTGTCTGCTGTACCTCCCCCCTAAGCTAGTGCTTTATATGTATGTATGTATGCACAGTGAAACATTTACGGTCTGGAATGCGTTGGCATGTTTGCCGAAATACAAAGTGGATCAACACATGCTTGTCCTGGCAGAAAATAATGGCAGAGTTAGGCCAGATAAGACGACAGCAAATCAGAACACAGTAGTGCATTACATCAGTCCTTTGAATATTAACCTAAAGTTTTGCAAAACTCAATTAAACTATTATCTAATCCTGCCCCCTTTACTTGTCTCAGCTGGAAGACACTTATTAATGACCCTTTTATAACCAAACAAGCACTTTTTAAAGCCAAATATTGATGTGAGACTTTTAATATACCAGCTGCTATCTGTGTAGAATAACCTATTAATAATATTTCCAAAAATGATCAGTATATTTCTTATCCAACTTGTCCTGGCATAAATATATATTCATATATTGTGTTTTGTATATTGGCATACTGTGTGGTAGCGGTCAGAGCACTGTGCAATATGTAGTTTAGTTTCTACCACATTAAAATGCTGGTGTACACTTTGGGTCATCTAGGTCACAGTAACACTCAAAAGTTTGAATCAAGGCAACTGAGCTTCTTTTTCTTTGTTCTTCAGGATATTTCGCTTCCACTTTCCATCCCGGAGGCTTTGTCAATTCAAACTGAGTGGTAGGAAGTTTCAAGTTAATCAGCTGTGAAATCATATGTAAATTAGTGACCCTCCCATTACTGCTGTGGGTCGTTGCCACTGTAAGTGGTTTACCTGGTTTTGGTTACATAAATCAAGGTATGAATGGTTGGAAAGTCATCTGGGTAGGAGATTCATGGATCCATTGTAGGTGTTTGATGGGTGAAATTTAGCCCCTCCCTCCATTTTTTTCACATTTAACATAGATGACTTTTTCACTCCTCTTTCAAACCACCTGTCTTCTCTGTCCAAAAATGTATACATTATTGTGCTCAAAAGAGCGTCCCTTGTCCTTCATGTGCAGGTCCACAGCTGAATCTTGACCCCATGAGCTGGTTCTCCATGCATTTGTGGAGTTCTTGTTTAGTTTTTCCAGTGTAAAGCTTTGCACTCTGCATAGCGCCTTGACTTCATATACAACACCGCTCAGTTTGTCTTTGTCAGAGGGTGGTGACAGCTTTGAAGTGAAACAGTTTATTGTGTTTTGCTTGTGAGCTGCTTATTTTTATGGAGACGACACACCAGGTCTGGAGGATGACCGTCACTTTAATTTGATATTAGACTACGTACTGCAGAATGATGAACCTAACATGCAGGATTAAACAAAGCCAATCACCGTAGGTTTGTCCCAGTGAAAACTTGATAAGCCAATGATATGATATTAAAAACCTTTATTTGGAAAATCTAGAATTTTTGCTATTTCATGAACTCTTAGATAACTTAGAAAGACTTTTGAAAAAAAAACAAAAAACAGTAGCTCTGAAAATAACACTTTTGAATGAACTGCAAGCCACTCAAAAAGAGTGTGGGATATTTTCAAGTTTAACCAGTCATCAGTATAAGTCACCCTCCTGGATGCTTTACATTTTAAAAGAAGTGGCAGCTTCCAGTCTTGCCAGTACATTTGTCTTTCAACATTTTTCATGCTTTGCCACACTATTCCGCATGTCATGTTCCATAAATCAGCAGCTTTACTTGTTACACCTGCAGTTTAGACAGATAATCTGGCATATTTGCAACTTTGGCACATCAACTTTTGTTCACATTTTCAGCTCTGTCATTCACACCTGACATATGAAGCCTGCAGCCCTTTCTACATGTCTACATGTCAACATTATTTACCTCTCTGTCGTATACCACTGTTTATGACAAGCATTGCAATATTGTTGAAGTTACTGTACAAAGAGTCTTTGGCAGTGAAAGAAACACTTTAAAGCATCACTGTGTATGGTGTTTCTCTAAAAAGGCAGCACGATCGCCACAGTTGTGGGTTTCAATTGAATGACGGCTATTACAAGAACGCTGTGCTCTCCTGGGTGCAAAGAAGCGAAGACACACTGAGCGTCTAGGGGGAAATTACATATTGGTTTTTCTGTGCTGTGGTGCCTCATTGATTCAATATTCACGGACCCATTGAGGGGGAGAACAAGCTATATCAAAGCCCAGTCATTTTCTTGTCTTGCCTCCCTAGACACCATGGCTTCAGTAGGTTTTTATAAAGTTCTAGTTTTTCCTCAGAGCCTCAGTGGATGAGACTAACTTCAAAACTATGGGTTCAGCTCATATGAAGGACTCAAGGTTTTTTTTTGTTTTTTTTTTCTTCAGCTTGGTTTCCTGATATCTGTCTGAGGCTCATTGAGATTTATTTTTTAAGGTTGCTATAATGTCTATTGTGAAAAAAACAAAAAACCTTTTCGCCTTGAATCTTAATCTACTTAAGGGGAATAGGAGGGTGATAAAAGTAGAACACTTTCAGCTTTGGGATTTGGTAGCATATGGAGGAGTGAAAAGTGCAAACCTATGCATTTTCCTCTTTTGTTCTATCTAATGCTGCATTTACAGTACTGTAATAACAAGACTGAGGTTCAGTGTGTTTACTAAATAGCAGAAGAAGAACGAGAAAAACTGACTTACTATTAATATTCTAGTTTCTGATGAAAGTTACGTACTAGAATATTCTTTTATGGGTCTCAGATGTGGATGAAAACAAAAGATACATCAGCTTTTGAAACACATATAAAACTCTGCCTCAGTGGTTCATTTCAACCTTCTGTTCCTTTTGATAATTTTGTAAAATCCTAATTACATTTCCTTCCTCAGTACCCACAGCTATTTTACCTTGTCTTTCTTAACAGTTTAACGCCAAATAACATAATTATTTCATGTGAAAAAAAAAAACTGCATTCATTTTTAACTGATTTTTTTTTTTTTTCATTTTTCTTTTTGTTTTTTTCCTTTATTGGATTCTAAAAAAGATTAAATTAGGACAATATTCTTCTAAAGATGAGACATACAAAGGTATAATATATTTTATAATAATATTTTTTTTTAATCTAATCTCTTTTCCAAAGGAAAGTTCTTACTTGAGAGAAATGATACAGGAGTATCTAAGTGGCAAGTGGCAGCTATGATAAGAGCTGGTTAAATTCTCAACATGCTAAGAAAAGCAGCTTCAGTGATTCCTTTCTTTTTTTTATCTCCTTTAGCACAGGAAGCACAAAACCATTCTTCATGAGAGGAAATGAGATTTTTCAATCCAACAGATCTTTAACAGTAACCTCCTTATGTCATGTTAATACATATGAGAACAGGAAGGTGAATGTGAGCTGCAGGTAAACAAGGGAAAACACTTCAGATTAAGAAGATAGTACCAAAGAAAGAAAAAGCACTAAAGCAGATCCCAGGTCTGTGGTTACAGTATGTCATTAAGAGGGCAATTTTAAGTTCTATGTCAAATACTTCTGTTATGTGTCCGTTTAAATAAACAGAGTTGATTGAAATGACTTTATTTAAGTAGTGACACAGACAGAGGTCTGCTGTTTAAGAGAATACTTTGATGAGAGGCTGCAAAGAAATTCATAGAAGAATATTTGGATGAGCAGTGTGAAAAAAACGTCCTGAAAATGGTGAGAAGGAACACGTTTAGGGGAGTATGTCACAAGCTCAAACTGCATGAAAGAGATAAAGAGGGATCTACATCAGACTGAATTGATAAGGGTCTCACAGTCGCTGTTCTCTAAAAAAGAAAAGAAAAGAAAAGAAATTCCAGAACTCTGAGCTTTGTGTGGCATTTGCAGGACTCAGTCAATGTCATATGTTTTTTCATTTGAACTGAAAACATGAAAAGAACCTGAGACCCATGACTGTTGATACAATATTAGGAAAGTGAACAGTCTTAACAGAGCTCTGGTATTCTGACAAGCAGTCACCACAATGTTTTAAGTGACATGGAGCTTTTCTGTCAGCATATAATCCAACATTGTAGGTATGAAGAATTGTGTGTTCATAGCAACTGGACTGAAATATAAACTGATGAGCTACTGTACATTATTGCATATGTGGTTACTTAACGGTAGAGATAAGTCCAGTTTTGAGTTGACTGAATAAGGACTGTGGAGGACTGTGCTCACACCATGTGTTGAAGTTATCCACCATAGCCCCGTACTCAGCCTCGTCTCTCTCTCGGATATATCCAACAAAATCAGCAAACCTTTTCTTTTAAAAACGGCAACTCTGCAGTGACTGAACTCTGTGGAATAGAGGGTGAAGAGAAAAGGTGAAAGGACAGGACTCTAGTGGGCCCACGTATTGTTGATCACCCAACATTCTGTGCTGCAGGTGTACGAACTCCGGTTTGCCAACCAGGTGATCAATTATTCAGGGCATAAGGGATTGCTACACCTGCACCAGTTCTCACTCAGTTGACCTGGTCTGATGGTGTTAAACCCCCTGCAGAAGTCAAAAAAACATTACCCTCATGGTCTTGGAGGGCAGAGATGTGGTTGAAGAGAATGATAATCCTCAACTCCAAGTTGAAGCTGGTCGGAATACAAGAGAGATATACTGTAGAAGTCGTCTTAACTATGAGCTGGAGCCAGTCCAGGAGGAGTCCTTCCAGGCTTTTAATAATGTTTGACATCAGTGCCAAGGGTCTTTAGTCCTTTGAGTCAAAGCATCTGGCCCTTGGTCTTAGATGAGTAGAGTCTTATTGGTTGTCTCCAAACAGCGGAGGACATTGTGGAGGGGACAGAGCAGAGGAGGGAAGGACTGTCAACCTGGAGAGTCCAGTCAGAGATGTGAGTAAGGCTTTTACAGGAGGTTGTGGGACTGTTAGAAGGGCGAGGTGATGCGATGGGGTAGCTGCTGGTTACACTGGTAGACAACCATCAGCGATTCTGTCTGGTGAAAAATGTATTCACTTAATCTTTCTACAATTCTTTGTTGGTTGGCCAGAAACCAAAGTCAAAGTCAGTCTTAAAAAACTACAAAAACAAAATAAAAAGAAAAACAAATACGGCATGAAAAGTAAACTAAAATAGAGTCAAGTAAAAAAAAAAGAAAAAAAGAAAAAAAAGAGCCATCAAAGCAACATTTTGCCCTGCAGATGCACATAAGTCACTTCAGATGTCTTGTACTGTTTGGCTGGATTTTCCAGTCCAGCTTCCTCCTTGAGTTGTGTTTCGACCTCTCCAATCTGTTTCCTGTACCCCCTGTATCGTTTGTACCACTTCCTTTTTTGAGGTTTTGAAGTCCCTATTTACAAGTTATGACTTGTCATATGACAAGAAAGAGGGATCTACATCAGACCGAACTGATAAGGGTCTCACAGTAGGTCTTCTCCAAAAAGGAAAGTGAACAGTCTTAATAGAGCTCTGGTATTCTGAAAAGTAGTCACACATATAATATCTTAAATGACACAGAGCTTTTCTGTCAGCATATAATCCAACAGTGTAGGTAGTAGATTATGTATGAAGGATTGTGTGTTGATAATAACTGGACCGAAATATAAACTGATGAGCTACTGTACATTATTGCATATTTGGGGGGTTGTGTGGCGTACCGGCTAGAGAACTGGGCTGGCAACCGGACGGTCGCCAGCTTAATCCCAGCCGGCACCAATGATGTGGGCGGGCGGAGTGCTGAACAAGCACTGCCCCTGAGCAAGGCACCTGAAACCTCCGGCTTCTGTGGGTCCAGCAGCCCAGATGGGTCAAATGCAGAGGCAGAATTTCCCCACAGGGATGAAATAATAGTAAAAATAAATAAATAAATACATTTTTTTAGAGACAAGTCCAGTTGATTTAATAAGGACTGTAGAGGACTGTGATCACACCATGTGTTGAAGTTGTCATAGTACCGGCAGGAAAAAGGAGTCAGTGCAGATCTGATTTAGTCCATACTACATTGTTTGAGCTCATCAGTGTAACCTTCTTGCAACTCATAGAATACCAGTACCCTCTCAAAAGACCCCAGCAGTGCTTCAAAACCACTACGACCACTTTGGTGGTGGGGTTGTGGTTCCTGCGCTGCTGCAGAGAGAGACAGAAAGAGAGATGGGGCAGAGGTTCAGGGAGCAGCACCTGGTGGCGCTGAACCAGCTTCCTTCCATCATTTCATCGCCTGGCTTATCTATAAAGTGGCCTGCTGGGACTGAGATTATGACGTCAAGGCTGCTATTAGCTGCACAGACCAAGCTGAAAAGAAATAAAATTGTATATATGTCACTTTGTGCATGCGATTGCTGGGAGGAAACCTTGAGTAGCAGGACTTTATAACTATTTTTTCAAGTATTACAAATAAATGCATCTATTGTTGTCAGTGGTTATCTGGACTAACAAGCATACTTCATCCAACCACTCTCTCTTTTCTTTTTTTTTAGTTTTATTGCATTTTTTTTACAAGGTCATGTCTCAAAAGCCCAAAATATATAAGCAAGTTACATGAAGCGAATGACCAAAAATCGAAGATGACACGATTCTAAACATTTCTTTAATTATTCTTTTATGGATTTATTTATTTATATCCGCACAGTTTTTGAAATTTCAGTTTAGGCTGCATGAATAACTCAGCAGTGTTTGATCGAGTAAAAAACCCGCATGCCCGTTCTTCCTCTCTCACTCTCCAGTGTCAAGCTTGTCTCACCCTTCATCTCCCTTTTCCGTGTGCATGTTTATTTGACTGTCTATAGTTCCCTGCTCTTATAGCAGTCACCTTCTGTCAATGTTTAAACAAGACCCCAGCTGGAGCTGAGAAAAAGGGCATGCAGGAGTGTTTACATTTGTATATAGTCTATAAACTGGAGCAGCATCAAACTGAGGCATGTCAAGCAATACCTGTATTGCATCTGCAAATCACACAGGAGCAGCCTGGATGTGTTTTCATCTGATGTGGTTAAATGAAATGACAATTCCTCACATGAGGAACACTGTAAGGTCAAACACAGTATCAAACACCCAGAGACTTGCAGCTTTCTTCTTGATATGTGCGAACCATTTGAGACCCTCAGAGAGAGACCGTCTTTTTAAGGAAAAAGAAAAGGAACTCAATAGACATTGTCTGCCACTATTGCTCAGTTCAATACATAAAGCAGAAACTAGCATAGTTAATGCTTATATGACTATTATTATACATGCTTTATCTATTAGAATGGATAGATGTTTCCTTTAATGTACGATTCAGGGTCATCTAACCATGAGATTGTAAAGAGCTTTTAAAGCAATAATTTTTCAGGACACAGTTTTAAGGCTTCCAGAGCCAGTGTTTGTACAAACGTGGAAGCACAACGTAGTAAACTGGAAGCAAATGCAGGCTCCTTGTCCAAATAAAAGGCTCATTGTGACAAAAAAAAGTCATATGATTTTTATTAA
Source organism: Arrhamphus sclerolepis (assembly GCA_037176975.1). Classification (NCBI taxonomy): domain Eukaryota; kingdom Metazoa; phylum Chordata; class Actinopteri; order Beloniformes; family Hemiramphidae; genus Arrhamphus; species Arrhamphus sclerolepis. The sequence continues at coordinate 5,247 of JBAMYA010018636.1, read as the reverse complement.
TGAAAGCACACGGTTATGCACCTACAACACATCCCATTTCTGCCAGCTAATCCCATAAATAAAACAAACTGATCGTATGTTCATCCTGCTACTTACTGGAGATTAACAGACCAGTTTCAGTGATTTCAACAAAGATGCCTGGTCTGTGTGGAAAAACAAAATCAGAAAAATAGAAATTAGTCAAAAACCTCGCTAGTCCCAGAATTTGGGTTGGAGAGGTGACAGACATGATTCTCAGATGAAATCATATTCAACCACTGGCAAGAAAAGAAAAGAAAAGAAAAGAAAAGAAAAGAAAAGAAAAGAAAAGAAAAGAAAAGAAAAGAAAAAAGAAATTGCCACTCTTTTCAGCTTAAACTATTGTTGATTTTTTTTCATTTTTTAAATTACAGATATGACAAAAACTATTTTATTTATCAACAAATTTTCTGCTTTTCAAGACTTACCTCAAGAAATGTATAACATTCTTATAATTAAGATTTTCTCTTTTACATTAGGTTGAGGAAATTTTTAATGGAATCTGTGAGAATGATGAAGAAAAACTATGGATTCATGAACCAAAAATTCATTATTATGCTTTATTGCACCTCTTCTGACTTTTATTACAGTTTGAATTCTTTGAGGCATGGACTTCACTAATGAAAAACAATATTCTTAATCGATCTGTTTCCAAATGTCTCATGTAGCTGGCGACAGATGAGCTTTGCAGGGCGGAGCCTTGTCATACACTTTTTTCCCTTCATTTCTCTTTTTCATTTTTAATTCCACCATAAATTTTCAGTTGGACTGAGATCATATTTAAACTTTTATCCACGTTATTGAATTGATAGACTAACGGTGTTAGTGCTCTTTGTTCTGTGATAGGATGCATTATCATCCTGAAAACTGACTCCATTATCATCAAACTTACTTTCAACTGAATGCATTAGAAAAGTGTCCAAAATGATGAGGAACATTGTCCATTTAAAATACAGTCAGACCTGAACTAAACAAAAGTTCTGCCATAATGTCTTTCTTCACTGATTATTCTTCATTGAGCACCGCTTGATCCAATCATCCACCTCTTCTGTTCAGTTCTCTTCTTTTAGGTATTACGGATGGTTTTTGTTTGGTCGTGGTGCATGTACGCTCCACGTGTCTTATTGCACTTCCTTCAGTATTTTTCTTTTTTCAAGACATAATGCTCTGATTTTTACGTCCTGACACTTCGATATCTGTTGTTTCTCTGTACGTTTACTTTTTAAAACCTTCCCATTTGATTTTATACTTCTACTTTTACTTTTAATTTTAGACAAAAGTAACTGGGGGTAGGGGGGATCCGTAACCACACTCCATGCTAAATTACCTTCTTGAAGGAGTTTCATCATCAGCTCCATTGTTTCCCCTGGCAACTCTCTTGCTGGAGCACCGTTTCCTTTCAGTCAGACTGTTCAGGTCTACAAGCACTCTCTTAACTGAACACTGACAGTATTTGCATATAAAGACTTGTGCAGGTCTTTCCTGCAGAAGTAAAAAATCCAAGCTAATTCTATTTGTTTTCCCTCAACTTGGCATGAAAAAAAAACGATAAAAGTACAGTATATTAAAAACATATTAATTTTGTATGTCTTGAAAACCAAGACGATTAAAGATGTGAAATAAAGAAGCAGTGTCTTTTGCCTTTTCTTTCTGTTCTGTTTTAGCTTAATTACTTTTTTTTTTCCAAAAGAGCTAATTGTTATAGTTATTTTGTCTTTACAAAAGGGTTGTACATTCAATAAACTTGAATTTCTAATCTTTATGTTGTGTGCTTTTGGAAAAGTAATGTTTATGCAGGTTTTAATAAGAAAAATATTTCAGTTATTGCAGAAAATGTCTCATTCAAACTCTAATTATCAGACTTTTAATGGCAAAAACTGCTGATGAAATTTTAGGGGTTTGAGCAGTCATTCATCCTGGGGAAATAAGAAACTCTGCCAGATGGAAGACAATGCATGAAGATGTAATTCATCACTGTTTCTACTAGGTTGAAAAAGAAGGAGAAAAAAGGCCTGATTTGCACTTTTACTAGCCCACTAAGGGTTCAAAAAGGGTCGAGTAAGACGCTGGATGTGAGGCTGTAACTCATTTAAAGGAGGCTGTGAACTGTTGGAATCTTTTTACGCATTGATTTCCCATCTTTTCTCCTTAGACATGCTTTGCCCGTTTGTTCGTTATTAAAGGTTTTTGCTTTGTGAATCACACTCTTTGTGGATTCGAACCCGAGCCGTTTTTCCTCTGATGATGGAACATGTGCAAGCTTATGATTTTAATTCCTTTCTGGCACTAAATGTGCTGGCAATGGCAGTGAGATCAGACTGAGAGAGAGATCCAGAGGACACGCTTAACGGCCCCCTTGAGCGAGTTTATGACCTTTTAGTGATAAGAGGCTTGTCTTGGTGCCCAGCAAATTTATGAGTGATAAGAAAAAAGCACTTTCTAATAATACCTGGCTTCACTTTTCTATCACCACCATCTGTGATTAAAAATGTTATGTGCACTAAATAGGGATTGTATGTTAATTAAAACAATCTCATCTGACTTATTTTGACACAATGAGCAATAACTAAGACTTAAAGATCATTGCTAAGAATGAGGAATATTCACATTTAAAACCGCATAAGCAATCTACAATCAGCCTCACTAAGTTTGTTCAACGTATTGTTTTAAATGAATCGTTTCAACAAGCACCATAAAACCATATGCCTCATGTCTTACTGAAAAAGCATATCTGTATATCATTCAGCACAAAACATTTGCATCTCTCTCCCTTCAGTTATCTCTTGATAATATCCCATTTCCCTCCTTCCCTCCTTGCAATCATCTCCCTTTCACCTTCTCCCTTATTAATTATTTACAGCAGCCCCTCATTCTCCTACAAACGTCCCTTGAGGATCACAACCTTCGTTCCATTCTTCATGGAGACATATTGACTCTCTTGATGGTCTTGTGACACACTACAAAAACACCCTCCCCGTTTTTTATGTATTTATTTTTTATACATTTAATTCTGCAGGGAGCTGGTCGGATGTGGATCAATGTGCAAATTTCAACAATCTCTCCTCAGCTGCACACGTGTCAAACGGTGTGTCGTGGGGAGATTACGCTGTGCTCAGATGCCAGCATCCCTCTATTTCAGCTTGCCAAAGCAAAAATTGATCATTGCTCTCGGGTTGATGGCAGAAACCTCAACGCCCCACCTTTGGCTTTAAAATTGCTGCCAACCACAAGGATGGACCAGATGGTGGGTACCCGGGGCAGCGAGCTTTATAACTAGACAGTCAAGCACTTTACATCACACAGAAAAATCCCTCACATTAAATGTGTTCTAAAGATCACTCGCATGCCACCAGCTGGTGAGGTTAATAAATATGCTAATGATTATCTTTTGTGGAATTGGAGGTTTGTTGTTTGTTTTTTCTGCTGCTAGATGGTAACCAGCCATGCCTGCTGCAACTTTTTATGCAACTAAACTGCAGCAGCAATAAACTCAACTGTAGATAGAGTGAGACAGAGTGGTCAAATATTTCTGACTGAAAAGCATCTATATTTCCATCCTTATAAACCTTTCTATTCTTCTTTGGATGGAAATGATATCTTTTTCTCAAAACTTTCTTCAATTGAATGAATAAATACTGAAATTAAGATTCAGCCATCAAGCAAATGTAATTACTAGATCAAAAATGCAGAGACTTTCTTCCAGGAGATGATCTAGAAGACACCAGGACATCCCAAAAAGACCATCAAACAAGTACAGATGCAGGAGCAACATTCAGCAGAGAGCGTTCCTGCAAAGACAAAAAGAGCTAATCACATCACACTGATGTGCACGTTTTCACACTAACTGCAGTGAAACATCAAAGTGATTTCAAAACTCTATTGTTCAATTATAAATCATTAGCATATACTTCTAAAATATGCTTCAACCACATTCATGACATATCTTAGATCAGCTGAAAGAAATCTAGTGCTCGTTCCAAGCTTCTTGGTGGCCCCTGAGTTAGGAAGCTGCGTGTTGTTAGCATGTTGTTGTTGCTTTGTAAAAAACACAGTGAATCCTTTTTTATCTGTTAATCCCAAGAATACACTAACATAGAAGGTGTCCAGACAGCCATCACTTCTTTACTTGTAAATGATTAATAGCTTTTCATGGCATGTTCAGTCCTAAAAGTTCAGGAATCTAAAGGATTTTCTCTCTGAATTATTTAAAGAGTAGTTTTGTAAAAAGCTGGAAAGGTCTGATGATGTAACTTCTACATCTGTTTCAAAATCAAGAGTTTGAAGTTGGTGATAATGTGGGGGATCTAAAACAAAGGGATGCTCTACTGATTTTTTCTTTCGACTTCTCATGCAGTTGTAATCTCTGTTTTTATCTTTGTACGTCATAAAGCACGTCGTATAGATATTTATTTCATTATATAAACAAATTTCCCTTGCTTTATCAGTGTATTCATCAAGGTATAGTAATAGTGAACTTATTGATAACATTTTTCCACAAAGGCTTTTTGGATATTTAAGTTGAGGTAATAAAACCATCCTGCTAGGTTAACTACAACACCTCAAAGTCAATAGAGCACATTTAACAACTTAATAAATAGGAATGCACTTCTTCCAAATTTACTTTTGTGTCAAAAGTTCATGCAAAAATGCTTCTTTCTACATTCCAAGCAGTTGTGCGTTCTGCACCTCATGAAAACAAAGAAACATTCTTTCTTTATTACTGCTGAAACCTTTAAGTCTGCAGGAAAGAAAAAGAGAAAAGAAATCACATAAACTGAAATGTAGTGATAAAGTAATTTGTGGGTTCCATATACAATGTCCTGTCATCAAACATGGTCACCAATAATGGAGCAACTGTAACGCGGCACGTTTTTTGCCTCCAGCTGTTTGTTTGCTGTTTCAGTCACAGCTGTTCGTCTTTGTGCAGAATGAATGGAATGTTAGTGGATATTTGAAAGCTATGCTCCTTTCGCTCAGCTTTATCAAACATTTCCATGAGACCAAAACATTGCAGTGCTGCCATCTCTCTTAAAATAGAAGAACAGATTACAAAGCCAATACCATCTATCGTTGATGGCTTCCTCCACTTTGATAGCCCCAATGTTTAATCAGAGTAAGAGCCTGATCTGGCCTGTCTTTTGCTGGTATTCATTAACTTGGCCTAGCTTTTTCATTTGTTTGCAATTCTGTTTTTATTTTATTTATTTATTCTTTTGCTGCTTTCAAAGC
>JBAMYA010018625.1:0-16916 GCA_037176975.1 Arrhamphus sclerolepis | reverse complement strand
ACAACGTCCCTTTGTAGCAAGCAGTGGTGACTGAACTAATTAAATATCAAATAATTACCTCAACTTCAACATGCTTTAATAATTGAAACTTCCTCTAGATGATAATTTTAAAATAGTAATGTCATAGTTTCTATAACTGACGCCACTCAAAGTTAATATTGAGTTAAGTATACGCTTTGGATTTTCATATTGAAAGTGTTGTGCCTTAAATCACATTTCATAGATAACTGCCCAACTGCCCAACAGCCTTCATCACCTCAGCAACAGAAGCCTCTGACTTCTAATTCACACTCAGCATCAACCTCCTCTGAGAGATGGAGGTGGATTAAGATTGTTTTCTGACAACTGAAATTAATTCCAGAAATTAGCATAATATAACTTTAAACAAATAAGATGTTTGGCATCGTTTTAGTAGTGGACCCATAGTGAACCAATGACCTTACCATCTGAATTTAAAATCTGTCACACAATGATTCAAACACTGCTTCATGCAGAAAATATTGAAACACTTAAACACTAAACTCCCAGATGTCATTATTATATTGTTGCTGATAAGAATAGCAGCAGACCACTGGATGGATTTTAAATCTTAACAATCAATAAATATCATCAGAGCAGACTTGGCTTCATTCTTAGTTTTAAAAAATGTTCTGTGTAAAATAAATCTTTGATAGTTTTTATGTCATTTTGAATTTAGATGAAATAGTTAAGCTGCTGATGGATCTGCTAACAACCTTACCATAGAAGAAAACGCCCTGTAGAGAAATTACAATTTACTTTCTGCCCTTTCTAGATAATATCCTCATGTTTGTTGTTTCTGAGTAGGGAACAGATGTTGAAACAATTGATCATCAGACAAAAAAACAAAAACAAAAACAAAACTTTATGGAGACATTTTATGAACTGGTAAAAAATAACTGTATTTGAGTGAATAGTTGTTAACCAGGAAAACCTTCAATGGTCTGAATATTCTCTTATTCATGAAATGAACTGGTGATAGAAACAGTGCTGGGTGGATTGATAGTGAAGTGACCCTAGAGCCTTATTCAGGTAATAATTTTAAACTATTGTTAAAATGTTCTAAGGTTTCTGACTGTATGAGATGCATTTGAATCCATATCAGGGCTAAGGCGTATAATTGGATAAGGCAAGGAGGTGGGACATGCATGTCAATGACAGGAGTTGTTTTTTTGTGAGCGACGCCATGCTTGATAGTAGTAACTTTTATCCAATGCATACAGTGCATATCCGCTTTCTATGCCCCCTTTTTACAGTGTTTCTGAGACCTCCGAATATAACAATTGTTACAACCAAACGGTTTAGTTTTACAAAAAAGATCTATAAACTGTAATCTGATGTTTTTTATGGAGGTTTTGGTTTGTGATTTTCTGCCATCTCTTCCTGTCCTTCCAGATCGTTTTCTTGACAACCAGGGTCAGCGGGTGTCGTCCTCCTGCTTCATGCCATTTGGCGCCGGACCACGAGTGTGTGTTGGCGAATCGCTGGCCAGGTTGGAGCTGTTCCTCTTCCTGTCCTCGCTGCTCCAGCGGATGAGCTTCAGGTCACCAGCTGGGGGCTCCCCACCTAACCTGCAGGGACGGCTCGGTGTGGTCTTGCAGCCGCTGCCTTATGAGGTCGTCGTTGTTCCGCGGCCAGGATGGGAGGGCGGGGCAAAGTAAAAGGGGAAGGAGCTAACAGTTAGCCTGACTGCTGATTTAGTTAAAAATTCATTCACTAGCTAAAAGTCCTTTAAACCAGATGGATCCCTGAGGTCAACAAAATAAACACTCAGCTAATTTTACTGTTTAGTAGTTTTGTCTCATTTTATTCACTTCAATTAAAACCACAAACAGTAATATTAGTTGTCATTTTTTTACCAGTTTAAATGTTCCTAGGCTATTAATGGCTGAAGCATTAACAGCTAGCTTGATATTTGCAAGGTTTTTAGCATATAATTTCCAACAGGTTTCTGTTATTCTGTCAGCTTGGTTGTCATGGCTTTGATAGTTACGACTTTTGAGGCTAATGCTAACATTGAAATGAATCATTAGCATTAACCTGTCTCTCTCCAAGAAAAAAAAAGTTTTGTCTGCTAAGCAGCTAACAAAGCTAATGTCATGTTAGCAGTTAACATTAAATGGTTAACATTTTTTCTGCCCTTGAATAAAACTTTACTGATCCACAAAGAAAAATCACTGTCAAGGTGTACGTTTAAATAATCATTGACAGCCAGCCAGTCAGTGAAACTAAACCATAACACTTTACACAAGTGTGACGTCACCTCTAATAACGACGTCTAGTTGACGACTGTTAGAATCAGTCTGAATACTAACAGCTAGATAAAACTGCAACTTTTGCTTTAAAAACAAACAAAAAAAAACAAACTTTTTTTGATAATTAGTTTGAATAAAAGTTAAAAAATAGAAAATAAAAAGTACTACAGATTAGCTTCATTCGTCTGATCTTTTCCACACAGTTAAAAATGCTGACTAATGGTACTAAGTGTTGGAGGCTAACACTAAATTAGCTCTGCTGGTTTTGGTGACTCAGATGGTGACTCTTTTTCTTTGAGACAGAAAAAATATATCAGACAAATGTTACTAACACTAGGTAGCTCATAATAGCTTCGGGTTATGCTCATGATGCATTTCAGTTATATCAATGAAACCTGCATTGACTATGTTTGTACGAAAAAAAACAAACAAAACAGTTTAAGGAAAGACATTAAACTTATAAAATTAATAAAACATCTTTAACATAAATGTAAAATGTCCAACTAGCTGTTGCCACCACTAGCTTTTGTTTGGAATGCTGAGTCATATATGTGTGATTTAGCGCATGTTAGATTGTGTTGAAGTAGATTTCATCCATACATCCAATTTTTGTGTACAAATCTAATGCAATACATTAAAATTGCTAGAACTTTACTGTGTCCTACTTACGTCAATAATCACTAATAATTTTTAAATATCACTAATTGTTCTAATACGTTGTTACAATGTGAATGTTTTCAAATCAATAAATGAGTGATCTTTAGCGCTGATGTTTTATTTTTATTAACAGCAGCGACAGAAGTGCTGACCACATCACCACAATGGTTACCGTCAAATTGGCTAATTTCTCAACATGCCATCCTCATAATAAATCATTTCCCAGAATTGTAACTTTTTAAATTCCACTGTACCACTGTAAAAAAACAACTCTTTCTTACAAAATTTCAAAATATTGTTTTTTTTTGTTTTGTTTTTAAAAAGAAGAATAATCAACTTTTGTTGCAAAATGTTTAGTTCAGGACTGACTTTTTAGAAAACTTGGTATAAACTCTCTTTTTTTGTTGGAAAATATCAACATTTAAGAAGAAATTAAAACGTAACATAAAAACTACTATCAAAAAAGTTAAAATTGAGCGTTTTTAACTTGCAACTTGTCCTAAATACACAATTTTCTTGTAAAATTGCAAATGAAAAAAGAAAAAAAATTTTTTTTTGTAAACCGCCTCAAGCCCAACAAATTATAAGTTTGTTTTTTTTTTGCAAATTTTTGAATTTTGAATAACTGCAACTTTTTGCTCAAAAATCACAAATTTTCCTTGTAAAATATATAAAATCACAGCTATAAAAATAGTCGCCTTTATCATTAAATTGACTTTATATATTTTTCACATAAATAGCAACTTAAACTTTGTTATAAACCTGACACTTTCATGACATTTTGCCATAAAATGCAGCAAAAACGCTTTTAATTTGCAGCTTTATGTCGTAAAATATACATTTCATAAACTGCAACTTTTTCATTTGAAATCAATTTTTTTCTTAAAATTACGACTGAAAATTCTGAACTTTTAAGTTGTTAAAAAAGACTTTTTGACAAAGAATGTCCGCTTATGTTGTAAAACTAATTGTATTTTTGTTCTAAAAAATACAAATGTAAGTGAATATAAGTAACTTAACATAAAAGTTACAATTCTTATTTTTTCTATTTTTTCTCACAAATTTGTATTTTTTAGAACAAAAACATACAAGATTCAAGGAAATAGAATATAGTAAAAGATAGTAAAACATCTAATTTCCAACATTTTATGTTTGTTTTGTTTTTCCTTCTACTGTGAATAAAACGCGTTGAGAAAAAAAAAAGTTCCACAAAAGTGACTATTTTACAACAAAAGTGGCCAACTTTTCCTCAACTTCTCTGCAAAAAGTATTTTTTATCAAAATAACATAAAAAGGACAGATGGAAAAAAAAGGATTTCTAATTAAAAAGTCAAAATTTCTTTTGATTTTGTGACTTTTACTACAAAAATTTTTGAGTTGTGATTTACAAGAAAAATGTGATTTTAAAATGTCTCCATGTTGCAATAAGAAGTGACAATTTTTCTTATAGTTTACAAGATTTTGTGATTTATGGATGGAAAGTCAAATTTCACAAGATTTTATTTTTTATGCCAAAACGTAATAGAAGTAAAAGTTGATATTTTACAACATAAATAAATGTTCATTTTAAGTTCAGAAGTCACAGTTTTTCAATTTTGTGATTTTTAAAACAAAGATTTTTGATTGAAGAACAAATAGTCAGGCATGTCAAACTCGAAGCCCATGGGCCCATGTGACCTTTGTCTTTCTGAAACTTTTGACCGACTAATTCAGTATTGTCAAAAACTTTGAATAACTAAGGTGAGCAGCTAGTTTACAATTAAAAGTTACAATATTATCATATATTATCTTTTTTTTGTATTTTCTTAAATAAATAAAAAAAACCCGAATTCCATCGTTTCCACAGAAAGTCAAAACTGAGCTTTAGACTCAACAGTTTTATTCATTATATATTCACACACTTTTAGAACAGGCTGGTTTAGTTAGGTCACACACGCACGTCCACACATACTAACTATTAATTTAGTAATACTAATAATTAGCATCACTGTCTTCGGAATATTGAGGAAATATAACGACTGATCTCTTCTTCCTTCGACTCCATCGCCTGAAATCTCACACAAACTGAAAGGACAGATGAGGAGAAGAGGAAGAAGAGCAACATCCTGCAGACAGAGGGAGGAAACATATGGACATCTTAGAAAAGTAAATCTGCTGACGAGGAAAAAGTGAAACCAAACAGCTGAAACATAGAGATAACTCGACTGGTTCATGTTTCCAGGTCTGGTTTTCATGTGAAGGCTGAAAGCCAAATCTCTGACCCATCAACGCGAGTCTGGTCAAGCTGAAACCTTTAAAAATGATTTGGAAAAACAATTCCAGAGGAACTAAAGACGGTTTCCCAAAAGTCACGCAGTTCTGAGACCAGCCGGAAATACAAGAAGTTTCATGTCAAATTTTTATCAGCTGGCTGGAAACTTTGAACTCTAAATGTTAAAGACTAACAGCAGGACATCGGAAAGCTGGAACAGAGACCCGACATGGGTGTTACTGGAGGCTCAGAGCACCTGCTGCCACTAGGGGGCCCCAAACTACAAGGTTAGTAGGGGAGAAATAAAGTGACATAATAATTACTAGAAATTTAAAGCCACCTCATGTAGCAGTACCACTTCTGAGCACATGGTGGCGTAGTGGCATATAAACAAAAGAACAACTGACAGTTCGGCACAACCGGTAATACCACTTTGTACCTCTGGAGGTGCACTTCATTGTGTCTTACGCCATTAACTTTTGTTCTGTGATGCTGCCCCCGTGTGGTCAGACACTTTATCGCTCCTTGAAGCTTTCATCACTTTGATGAGACGAAATTTGCGAATTTATTAAGTAAATTTAAGTATAAAGTTCATACTTTTAGAAATGGTGAGTTTGCGAAGTTGTTTCTTTGTTTGTAAACTGACAATTTTCTCTCATAAATTTGCAAGTTCTTAATCGTCTGAACTTGAGGTTTTATTTCTTGTAAGGTTAAATTTTTGATCATTTTTTAAAATGAAGTTTTTTCATAAATTTGTGAGTTTAAACAACTTTTTGTCTCAGTAAGTCACTATTCCTGAGTTTTATAAAGTCAGTAAATCTTTAAAGAACTAAAGTTTCATTTTCTCTCAAGTTTATTTAGTTGTATTTTTGAATCTTTAAATATAAAGTTCTTTTGTTTTGCAATTTGGAAATTCTAACTTTTCTCGTGAATTTGCAAGTTTTTAAATAATCTTTTTTCAGAATTTGCTTAAAAAGTCATTTCAATTTTTGTTTGTTAATTTGTAAGATTAAAAAGCAAATTTGTGAGTTCATAGAAGTTTAAGCAGTTTCAGACAGAATTTTGTTTTTTAACATTTGTAAAATGATTTCTCTCATGAATTTGACATTTTTTAATTTTATTTTCCAATTAATTATTATTTATTATTATTATTAATTTCTAAGTTTTGTCCAAGTTTATCATCAGAACAATTTTTTAAAATCACAATTTGCCAATTAATAGAGATTTTCTTGTAAAATTTGTGTTCTTGTAAATTCATGAGTTTATTACATTTCAGGAAGATAATTTCTGAGTTTCTAGTTTTTCTCCTGAATTTTTGGGTCTTTAAAGCCAATTTTTTAGCTATTCATTTTTTTCACACAAATTTGCTCCATTCTTTTTTTTTTAATTAATGAATCAATAGTTTTATTGTTTTTTTTTACTTAAGGTTGTGGCACCTGATGTAGCATAATTGATCATCATAATGTTACAGTTCAGTGTTCAGTTTGCTCAAACCTGAATTTGGGATTTTAGATCAGATCTAACACAAAAATTTGAGATTAATCCTTAAAAAATGCTGACGAGTTTCTCTAAAAGCCCACCTCCTCCCCCCAAACAGTCTGACATGGCCCCTAAAAAAGCTAGAAGCAGCCCTGCCAGGGAGCTATTTGTTATTTCCAGATTAATTAATCCTGGTGAAGAAACTTAGTAAATTAGTGAAATCGTTAGGACTGAAACAGGTCTGGGGTCCGAGCTAAAGGCCGGACCGTCGCTGGTACATCGAGGCGGTCTTAATCTACTTGTACTCGACCCGGCTGGGCTCAGTCCTGCGCCACCTTCAGGAACCAAAACTTTGAACAGAACTCAGACGTCTCTCAGTCACTCAGCGCTAAGTAGTAACAGTTGTCAAGTAGAAATGGCACTCGAAAACCATGGAGATATATAACCTTATTAGTTCAGGTAAACAAAAGTACACCACCAACCACAACAACGACTACAACATCAACAGCCCGCCGTTGCCCTCGCGGCCTCCCTCGGCCAATGGGAACCCTTTATTTTCAGTCCGCAGGTGCAGCGGTTTGGTCTCCTGAAGCACGTCCTTTCCTTGGGCAGGACCTTGCTTTGCCTTTTGTCCCTTGTGGGCTTCCGTACCTCCGTTGAGAGTTACACATGAAGTGATGCAGCATGAAAACAGGGTTTCAGACCAGTTCACTGACCCCCCGACCCCCTGACGTCTGACTAAACTCTAATAGAAATATACTCTCTACCGCTGCGTCTTCTCGTCCATCAAGCCGACAGTGTACAAAATATCAACAAGGACCTAAAAATAACTCCTCGTTCTTTCAGCGCGACCTTCGTTTAAAGTCTCAAACGGCTCTGTGACTTTAAAATCGCTACAATTCCATTTATGAGTGAAGATAAAAGCTAAAGGGTGAGGACAAAACAATTATTGTGTTCATCTGAGCTTGATGACGTCTTCCTTCTGTTGTTTGCTGCTTTGTTGACGGACTAAAAGAGCTCATTGTTCATCCTCGCTTGTGTCAGAGCTGCCAGTCGATCTCCTCGCCACGCACATTCAAACCAAAAACACCAAAACCAGCTAAATCCGCCTTGCAGACAGACCCGTCAATCAAACCGTCCACTCGCTGCGTGAGTCATCTGCCTACGTCGACTTCCACTCCGCTCATGTACCGCCGGCTCGTCCTCATGAGACGCAAATGCGAGACAACTTCAGGGAGAGAACAGAAACGTTTGACAGTCGAGTTTAAAAGTTTAAAGCAAAAAAAAAAATGTATCACAGCGGACCTTAACGATCATCAACCTCAGACAGACAACACCTTCATGTAATGAAGAAATGAAGCCTGAACATCGGCAAGTGTTCAGACCTCAATGCCAGGAGGGAAAGACATCAGCAGTGGTCTTAGTTATAGGAATTATTTTCACATATTTCAGGCAATTTGGAGTTTCATGTTCTACATTCTGAAAGATTATTAGTGGAAAACATTCAGAGGTGACCCCAACCAAGGGCGTGTTCCTGACGTATCTAATGTCGGGTTCAGACTGGACGATTTGATGTCTCGGACTAAAAGCGGTCGACGGAGGTAAAAGCGTTCCATCGTATCAGAAACAGTGGTGGTAGATCTCACGAAGATGAATGACCAAAGACGGCTACTTGTCAAAAAGTTGTTGTTCAACAAATTTAGTTAGGTGTTTTATCAAAAAGTCACAATTTAGATTTTAGAAGAAAAGTCTTGATTTTAGGACAAAAAGTAATAATTTAATGAAATTCACAATTTGTTTCGTCAAAATTTTGGCTTTAATGTCAGAGAAGTTCGTATTTTAATAGCAGAAGCAAGGGTTTAAGTGACGTAGATCCTGAAATACACTGATTTATTTCAGTCGTAGCCACGATTCAACGTACGTTCAGCTGCACAGAAACATGCTGGACATTAATTACGTAACAACTTCACGCCGTGTAACGAGGCTAGCATTAATCTGCTAAGACTGCAAAGATCATACAGCATGAACCCGACTTTAGAGATGCAGGGCAGCAGTCCTCCAGGACTGGACACCGTGTGATACTCAGAGAAAAACAAAATCATTGCCTTTTTCATACGACTGTGTTTGATATTTTGAAACTTTTTTGAAACGAAGCGAAGCTAACAGAGATTACGTAGACGCCTTCGACATTTGCGTTTTGTGTCGTTGGACGTCCTTCAGAAGACTTCATGAACGCTGTAAATTCCTCTCAGCATGGTCAAACCCAGAGATGCACCAACGTTAATTAGTTAATTACCAACGTTAATCAGCCTCCACATCGTCTGAAAAGCTGGATCGGATAATTTCCCAATAACCGATACTCGATACCAATCACCATTATTGGGCTGGTACAGGGTATTAAGTATCGGGTATCAGCGCTGGGATGTGAAGCTGGTCCGGTGCATCCCTGGTGAACCCCAATCAAACATTGGTACTGGTCTGGTTCTGGTCTGGCTGACGAGAACTGCCATTCTCGTTGCTCACACTGTCTCCATGACGATGACGACTTTGCCAGCATCGTCCGGTGTTGGTGTGGTGGCATTGGCAGTGGGGGTACACAGTGTTAGTCCGTCCCCTGTGCTCATTTGCCCTCTGGCGGGACAGTCCACACTGTCGTGGACGTTGGTGTTCCCACCTCCTCTCTTTCCGTCCTCTTTCCTCTCCCTCTGCTCCTCCTCTTCCTCCTCTTCTTCGTTATCGTCTTCCTCCTCCACTCGGCACCGGCAGACCTCAATCCCAGAGTCCCCAGTCAGCCTGCGGTGTCGGTACTGGCTCTCGTCGGCTCCCATGTCGTCGTCCTCGTCCTCCTCGTCCCCCCGCCCCTCCTGCTCCTCTCCATCGTCTTCGTTCTCCCAGTTGGGGGATCTGGCCTCAAAAACGTCCACGCAGGGGGAGAAGACGGTCTGCTTCGGCGGGGACTGGGTGGCACGGGGTGATGGTGAGAGAGAGGAGGCGTGGCCTGAGGACGACCCGCCTCTGTCGGACTGGTGCAGAGCAGTAAGCGGGTCCAGGAGCAGGGCTGGAGCTGGGAGAGAGGAAGGAGACCGGGGGGACGGAGACGCCACGGAGGACGTTTCAGACTCCACGGCAATGACGGGGCAGGACGACCCAGATCCAGATCTAGAAACAGAACCAGATCTGGCCTGGACATCTAAAGGCAAAGGTGGAACAAGGTCCGACTCGGTAGATTCAGGCTCCGGTGCTGCAGACAAACCCTTACAAGACACGCCAAGCTGGGACGAGCTGGACCCAGGTCCAGAAGACGTCTGCAGCAAACCCGACCCAGGTGACAAATCTGGGTTCTGGCTCTGAGTTAATGGAGACGCTGGAGGGGAACCGTGGCTAATGGGATCTGGGACAAGGGGGCCCTGTGGTTGTGGGTTTGAAACCGGACCGGGAGCTGTAGCTGGGTCTGGAGGGTGTGAGTTTTGGACTCGGGTCAGGGTCGCAGGTGCAGAAGTTGGCACAAGGCTAAGATTTTGGTCCGGGGTTGTTGGCAGGGACAAAGTTCTTCCGACGTCCAGAGACGGTACCGAGGTCGGGCTGTGAGAACTGATGGCGGGATCAAAAGTCCTGGACAAACCAATGGTGGCGAGAGACCCGGAAATACTCTCGATCCTCATGACCTGGATGGATGGCAGCGCCGCGTCAACAGATGGACTGGGGAGTGCACTGGAGCCAGTGCTGGCGATCGGGGAGCATGGCCCGATGTCAAGCTGTTGCATTATGGGAGATGTTGTTCCGACAGGAAGCGTCAGCTCGGGGCCGGGCGAAGGTAGCGACTGAGGGGACGCCGCCCTGGTGACGACTGCCACCGTAACAGTCTGGCAGGGGGGTGATGAGTCCTTGGCGAGGAGTTCCTGAGCTCTGGCGGCCACTGGGTCTCCCACGTCCACCGGCATCGCGGCGGCGAATCGGGCCTGGCTTCCTTCTAAGCAGCTCGCGGCGGCAGCGATGGTCTCCATGGTGACATCTAGAGTTAGGGGTGTGACCTCACTGGGCGTGGAGGCGTGACTAGTGTCAGTCTCGTAGGTCACGGGTGCTGAGAGGGAGGAGCTACATGGAGAGGAGGGGCAGCAGGAGTCGCAGGAGCAACTGGAGCTGCAGGAGAAGATCGATGCGATTCAGTTTAGTTATAAAACAGAAGTTAATCAGTAAAAATATCATCTAGAGTTCTGACACGTCCCCCTGGCGATTGAAGGTCATGAAACGTCAAACAAACGTCTTAATTGTGACTGTTTGATTTTCTTTTTCCAATTAAGTTTGTGTCTTAAAGACTCATTTTAAAACTGATGAAAGACTAACTTTTAATATTCATCGTTATATTTTAAATTTGCTTTACAATACCTGATCGCATTCTTTCAGGGAAATATTAAACCATTTTTTATTAAACATTTGTCTCTGACATGAATCAATATTGATCATGATTAGCAGATATTATTGATTTTACTTTGGTGGCTGAGGCTGATAAATTCAGAAGTGATGATGATGAAAACATTAATAAAGTTATGCATTTATTTTCAAATCATGTCAACACAAACAAAACATTTACAATTTAATGTATTAATTTATTTAATTACTAGATTTATGTAATTTATTTAATTTTATTCAATTCATTATTCATGAATTAATACATTAAATGAATTTATTATTCTGTTTAATAAAGTATGATATAAATGATTAATTATGTGCATTATATGAACTATCCATTTAAATTGAAATTATAATTATCAGAATATATTCAATTTAATAAATTGAATGTACTAATCTAATGAACTGCCTAATTTCAGTTTCTTTTTAAATTAATTACTAGTCTCTTATTTAAGGCTGTTAGTAACATTTCAACTAATTATCTTAGTCTGTTTAATAAATGTATTTTTTACTTAATTCAACAATTATAATTTAAACTTAAATTATGGATTCAAATTGAAATTCTAACATCTGAACATAATGGATAAATTTAAAAAATACGATCAGTAGCCATCATAGCGTTAGCGGCAGCGTCACCTGTTGTCAGAGCTGAGGGAGGAGGGGCCGTCACTCAGCGGGCGGTGCAGCAGGGGGCCGTGCTGTGTGAGCAGGTGGGGGTTGGCGGCCCGAGGGGGTTGTGGGTAGCGGGGCGTGGTGAAAACGGAGCTGTAGGGAGGAGGCGGGGTGGAGGGCTGGGCCGCCACCTCCTCGTAGGACGGCAGCTTCAGCGACGCCAAGAAACCTGAAAGATAACAGATAGGAAGGATGTCGGTGCCAGGCTGGAACCAGGATCTGGTTCTGGTAAAAACAACCAATACGACCCGTAGTGGACGATGAGGGGAAGTACAGACCTAAGACCAGTGGACAAAGAGAACTAGTCATGAAACAGGGCCTAGTCACAACGAGGCCACAAAACCAGGGCAAGCCATGAAACCAGGACTTGTCATGAAAGAAGGTCTTATCACAAAGTGAGGACTAGTCATGGAAGTTGGACTTGTCACAAAAGCAGGACTAGTCATGAAACAAGGAATAGTCACAAAACTACAACTAGTCATGAAACCAGGACTAGCCATGAAAAGATGACTACACTGAAAGTCCTTTTAGTCCACTAGTTGTGGTTTCAGTTACTCTAGTCTTGTTTCTCGGGTCCTCCAGTCCTGGTTCTCAGGTCCTCTAGTCCCAGAGTACGTGCAAGTTTCAGTTGAGTTGTCATTGTAACAGAGCACGTGAACGGAGCTGAGCGCTCAGAATTTCCGCTCTCCGCTCACGTAGGTTTTCGTTCATCCGCTCTGCCGCTCAAAGTCACGCTGGAACGCTCCGCTCAATTTCGCTCTCCGCTCAACTAAACTTTCAGCCCGCTCTGGTCCACGCCAGCCCATTTTTTTTTAAAAAAAAGGGAGCAATTCCTGCGTGCGTGTAGCGGGTTTGTTGCGTGACCTGTGAAAAAAATCCGCTTCATTTCTACTCTGTGGTGGGTCCGTGGATTTGTGCTCAAGACTGGTGGTGTGAGCGGTATCGGAGCGAACTGGAGCGGCACAGAGCGATCGCCCCGGCCTTTGGATAAAAACTCGCTCCTCGCTCCGACTATATTTTGAACGCTCCGCTCCTCGCTCACTCCCCACTCTGCTCCGCTCATATGCTCTGCATTGTAACAGATGAGCCGAGCAGCACGGCATCAAGATGGGTTGTGTTATTGTGTGGAGAGTTTGGAGGCAGTTCCCACGGAAACCAGAGGGATGTGACCTGATCACATTAGATGGATGGAAGGAACAAAGCTGAGGGTACAGATGTGGGCGTATTGTTGACCAACGCTACGATTGTAGGGCTCCTCCAGACTTCCACTCAGCCTTCAGGTGTAAACATGCAGTTTGTCCACTGACCACCAGGGGTCAGATCCAAAAGTGAGTCAATCTCTGCTGACCTCCATGTAATTAGTTCAATTAAAGGGAGACTGTGTAATATTTCAGGTTGTCTATTAACAAAAATGGACTGTTTCATTCAAAAGAATGACCTTATTAATTAGTAATTACTTCCATCAACAAATCACAGTGTTCTGGTGGGTCTTGAATTTGCCATTTATATGTTCATTGCGTTGGCGTATTCAATGGTCATCGCCATGTTGCGCTGCCATCTTGAAACTACTTGAAACAGCCAAGAAAGGGTAGAAAGAAAAAAAATGGACCACAGCTACTTCAGAAAGTACGTTGATCAACATCCATCACCAAGAAAATATGATGATGACACTCCAGAACATGTGTAAACGTCAGTGTTGCTGCTAGATGGGAGAAAACACTTACACACTGTCTATTCAACTCCACATAAATCAAAACGTTTATGTTCCTCATGGATCTAGTGGTGCAGAAAGGAGACTCACTGAGGTCCAGCATGGAGGAGGGGAAGGAGTTGGCTCCGTGGTATGCCAGAAGGCTGATCTCCCTCTGCCGCTGTTGCTGCTGGACCCGGAGCTTGGCCCGCCGGTGCCGGTAGGCACAGCAGCAGCTGAACAGGATGAGGACAGTCCACAGCAGCCAGAACCCTGGAACACAAGGAAGATGTCAGGGTTAGGGTAAGTGCTAGGGCAGCCAGAACCCTGGATGAACAAACACAACGAAGAGGTGGCGTTAAAACTCCAAAAGCTGTGGTGAAGACGCAAGGTGAGTCCACAGGTGGACTACACCTGTGGACAACGTCGCCTGAAGGAGGTCAGTGATTGTAAAGTCGTACTAGGTGAGTGTAAATGGACAGAACACGATTCACTTCTGAATATTTGACTTAAAATATACATTTTAGTTAAAAAAAAAAACAAAACAAAAACATGTTTTAGTTACAAAGAAAAAACAAAAAACAAAAAAAGAAAACACATTTTAGTAAAAATACACGTTTTATTTCCTGGGCACTCAGTGCTGTTACCATAACAGTCCCCCCCATTCTGAAAAGTTTGGGACATTCCTCTGGTCACATTTCCCTCAGGAAATTGTATCATTCAGGTCAGGGGGGTCAAACTTGATGCCTGCAGGTCCACCACTTCATCTTATCTGGTTCATGAGAGCGTTTAAAGACGGTGATAAACTTCTAACTAGAACATAGTAATGATGTAGCCCTTTAACGGTAGCCATGATCATATGACTCTTTAATGGTAACCGTGGTTACACCTCTGACTTGGTAAAAACAAAAGTTCTCCTGTTTAGTTGTCTGTATATTTCATGATCTTGAAACTATGACTAACAAGGTCAATCTGAACTTCATGTCCTGGTACTTAAGTTATTCTATTTCCCAAGTTATTCATTTAAAAATATCTATATTTTCATAGAGAAAGAGAGTATCCAGTACTTCAGTGTCCTCAAGCCATCTGGCTAAAAGCTCAGTCCTGTACCCAAACACTGTTTTTTGAATAAAGTATCTATCTATCTATCTATCTATCTATCTATCTATCTATTTATTAGCATGAGTTTAAGGTAGCCTGAGACTTGCCAATACACAATTTAAATAGTTAAATGTGTTTATCATTATCATTTTCAGTATTAGTAAGTTCGATTTTGAAAGTAATGTAAGAATAATGCAGATTAATTTTTATGTTTCTATTTTAATCTCAAAATGTACAAAATGTTAATATATTATTATCATAATATATTATTATATTTTTAGGTAATTCTTTTCTATTTTATTTTATGTAACAGGTATAGTTTTTTTGGGTAATTCTTTTTGTTTTACTTTACTTCATAGGAACGGATAATTTTAAATACTTATTTTTCTACTTTATTTTATAGGTATATATATATATATATTTGTAGGTTCTTCTTTTGTATTTCATTCACATGGATGTTTTTTAGGTAATTCTTTATATTTTATTTCATGGGTGCATGCATCCATATCTTTAAGTAATTATTTTTCTATTTTATTTTGCAGATATTTATATTTTTATGTAATTCTTTTTATTATGGATAGCATGCTCGCTGTATGTCATGCTACTTTTGCCCAATAATTTCTCAACTGTGGGATCAATAAAGTACATCTAATCTAATCTGATCGGATCTGATCTAATCTAAACTAAATGTTCCAACAAGCAAACAGCATGGCTTGGATTAAAAAGACCTTTTCACGGTAGCGTAGGTTCAGTTTGTGGTAATTCTGCAGAAGTAAAAACTTACACCAGAGTTCGTAGTAGTAGGTGCAGCAGCCCGTCTCTCCGCAGCAGTGTCCCGTCTCGCACAGATACCCTCCGTTGGCGTTGGCGCCGGGGCAGTACCGTGGTCTCCCCAGCAGGGGCAGGCTGCCACCGGAGTGGTACTCCATCGCACCCCCGCTCCGCCCACGCTCAACCCCAAGCCACCGCTGCCTGCTCTCCTCAAGCCGCTAACGAGCCGTTAGCTGCTGATGTGTGATCCTTAATGGCAGTCCAACTACATTTTCACGCAATTATATTTTTCCTTTGACTGAATTCACCTCTGAAGGAAGTTTTTGTTTTAAATTAGTTTATTATTATCAGCCAACCGTGATCAGTTTTTAAAGGAAAACTTAGGGTTAATCTACATTTTCTTTGTAAAATTTCAAAGTTTTCATTTTAAAGAAATGACCAGGCTTGACGAGGTTGCAGGACAGTGCCCCCTGGAGGTGAACTGTTATTATTAGTATTTTAAATTTAAAAAAGGTAAAAACCAGGCTGGTGTTTGGTTTTGTTGGAAGCGGACCACAACCAAACACTATGAGTGCCGCAGCGGCAGGAGAGGACCGGCTGGTGGGTCGAGACGGGATGACGGCCAGTAGGAGGTCCTGAACTGGAAAAAAAAAGAAAAGAAAAGAAGAAACAAAAGTTTACTGATGAACAACGAGACAGTGTGTGAGACACAGAGAGCTACTACGACAGGCCTGTTTGATATTCATCACTGCAGAAACTCAAACCTACAGAGACACAAAGCTGCCACTCACACACACACACACACTTAAAACACTTGTGGGAACCACCGTGATGCCTGGACCCTGATTTACAAGGACACGTTCGAGTGACTGATGCAATTTTGTTATATTTTGTAAAATCTGGCTCAGCTCATCAAATATCTTTAGATGGTTGCTTTTGAAAAACAGAACACTGGTTGCCGACCGTCCTGAGCTGAAGGGTTGGCACAAGGCTAAGGGTCCAAGGGTCTTGATGAATCTCCAGGAAGTCCTACACAGCTCACATCGGATTCTTACCAAATCTGCACCCTGGATGAAAGGATATTTGGACTGACTGATACTGATCACCCATCGTCCAAACGTCTCCTGTCAGCCAGTCATGAAATGTTCAGGGAGAACAGTTTCTCCGGCGGCACATTACATCAAAAACGTATCGTTATCACAACATTCGACACGCTCAAATCAATACTGACAATCAGTTTCAAGTGGCGCTGGGCAGCTGATAACTGATATATGTTCCCCACGACGGTTATTTAAATCTTTGTTTAATTCAGTTATTAGTATATCAGGTTTGCCTCCCTGTGTGTTCGTGAACTGAACAACTGATTTTCCATTAAAACTTAAACGTGATCCTTTTCACATTTTTAGGGCTATCCCGATCATATTTTTGTTTTTGCTCCCCAGTTCCAGTCTTTTGATTTTGAGCATCTGTCGATACCAAACAGTAGCCGTCTCACTTCCAGGTTGAAGCTCATCCAGAAAGTAGTTCTAGCTGCAGATCCTCCACTGACCACTAGGTGATGGCTCCAGAACAGAATAAAAAAAAAAAAAAAAAAAAAATATATATATATATA
>JBAMYA010018614.1:0-16917 GCA_037176975.1 Arrhamphus sclerolepis | reverse complement strand
GTTAACAAGAAACCTAGTCCCTGAGTGAGATTCTCAGGGTGGCGTTGTTGCTCCTTTGAGTTTTATACCTCCACCGCGCCACAGTATGTTTGTAATTCATTGCAGGTTCTTGGTTGTCTGGCTGGGGATTGTCCACCAGGCTTGCCTCTGGTTGAGCAGTTACATGCTCATTCACATTCTTATAGCCTTCATACTCAGACTTCCCATACTTTTATCTTGGCTGTTGAAGCAGCAATAGCTGTCTCAATCTCAAGTTGTTCCTTCTTTGATTTAACCTACATTCCTCAATGTCTAATTCCTGTCTCCGTTTCAGGGATGCTGCACATGCAAGTAAGGCGGCACGTTCTACTTGTTCTGTTTGTCTTGCGGATGATATGGATGAGGCTCTGGATGATCTTGATGAACGGCTACTTACCATGCTTCGAAAATCCAGGCTTCTTTCCTGCTGGTGTAGCAGCCATGGATACACTATCATCTGAAGTCACATCTTCAAGGCGCTGCCTGGCTGCAGTGATCCATTGTTCAACTTCCATCATAAAACTATTAAAATGTTCTTTTTTTTGGATTAAACCAAAACGTTTGATCTGAATCCTTTTCTTTTTCAGGCAACATTGATAATACATCATTTGCACGAATTAACTCCTTCAGTAATTTTGAGCATTCGTTTAAATGTTCGTTCACAATGTCTGAATTAGCATTGTCTTTCATCAGTCCATTAATCCTGTTTGTCTTTGATGTTAACTGAGAGAGCTTAGATCTCCTTGCATTTATAAGCCTGGTCAGTTGTTCTTCCAAACCCTTTTCTGTGTATCTCGGTGCCCTCTTATGGCCAGTCTTGCTGCTGCAGCTCTGTGCTCCTGGCCTGGAAACATGTCTGCCGTCTACCAGCCATTTTGGATGTTTTATACGACTGCTGGTCCATGACACAAAGCAGTGGCTTTCGTAATAAATGTCATCTTCTCAAGACCGTAATGTGCTTGTCTCATTTTCAAAGTATCTTTGTAAATCATGGTGACTTTGGTCGCGTTCTTTTTAAGTCTTGGACAGCCTTCAGTTGCCATGGGAAAGCAGTTCTTTCGCTTGCGAGCTGATTGTTTTATTTTATGTTATGGCTGTTTCTAAACTATAAAAGGCTCTTGTGTGTTCTAAATCATTTCTATTAACAACCATAATTTAAGGACGACATGAGAATGCATTACGCGCTGAGTCGGCATGGCTTTGCCAACCTTGACGGTTAAACAACCATGTAGCTTGTTTATTTTTTACAAAGCAACCTTCACAATAAAGTTCCACTTCCTGTTTAACTGCAATAAGCATATGGAAGCTGCATAAAACAAAAGGATTCTCACCAATGTCAAAACTACAAAATACATGAATTAAGATATGAAACAATACCCGGTAACATTCTGTAAAAACCCAATATCTCATGATTCAAAGTCAAACTTTAACAAAACCAAAAACAAACTTATTTATAGTGAATAGCACCTACAACTTGGTTAAACAGAAAGCACTGTGCATTCTTTACTGTTCCCTCGTCTCACATGCGCATGAAGACAGTTCAACTGATTGTATGAAACAAGTCAGCTGTGCTGCTGCATGGTTGGAACAAAAACCTGCATCCGCACCAGCCCCTTCACGGATCAGTTTGAGGCCCCTGATGTACACACGTCTTTGGATCATGACTTGTGTGGGGCAAAAATAACCAAACTAAGCACAATGCGGGCGAACGCAGAGGCCGGCAATGGTGCTCTCCGGTGATGCTGCCGCTATCTTGGGCGGCCTCCCCGGGTGCACCAGCGATCTCTGGGGGTCCACTCGGGACGGAGGTTGACCAGGCATCGACCCAGTGGACTCCAACCTGGGGTGGGTGATCGCCAGCAAAGAAGTATGTACATGGATGCGATTATGCATGTTAGTGTTTCTCAGCGGGGGCGGTACCGCCCCCTGGGGGGCGTTGGGAGGATGAAAGGGGGCGCTGGCAGCAATATTTTCAAAAGGGGGGCGCTGACGTTCTTTTGGGGGGCGTTTGCTTGAAGGTAAAATTTACACTAAAGATGCACAACAATACCAGTTTAAATTTTGAACTACTTGCAAAAAACTGTGGTCTGCAACACTAAAAACATGCATGGTCCGTTCTTCTTCTCTTCAGTGTCTGCGCATGTTTACCATTAAAGGGCCAGTTATTATTTATTCTTTCCTGCTATCTCTTGGTTTCAGTTGTAGAAATTTTTAAAAAGTTTTTTTTTCCATAAAATCTCAAATGTCACAAAATATGTGACTTATACAATTAAGGTGAGACTTTTGTATATATATGTATATATATAAAAAAAATCTTGTATTATCACATACTTTTAAAACAAAGCTTACTCTTTTTGGTGAAAAAGCAACTTTTGTTGTAAAATAGCAAAATTCACGTCAGTTATTCCACTTTTTGATGTCAGAACTGAATCAACTGCTCAGAGATGTTCTAGTTAGAAGTTTATGATCGTCTTTAAACGCTCTCACAGACCAGATAAGATAATCTTTTGTCTTTGTCCTTTTTTTGTTTTTGCCTTTACCATTTTATATAAAGCACCTTGGCTTCCAGTTGGTGCTGCGTAAATAAACCATGATTGATGTATTGATTGATTTGAATTTATTTTGTCTGTAAAGACTTTGTAGAACTGTGACTGCATGTTTACAGCAGTAAAGTAAAAATGATAAACTCTAAAAGTAGAGCTGCTGAAACAAATCAGTCCCAGTCACCTGCAGATAGAAAACCAGCAGCTATCAGTTCAGTTTAGACAAACTGAAGATGTTATTTCAATTAAATGAAAACTTTATTGCTCTAGTGGGCCCCGTGTCATCTTGGTGACAGTTAGAAAAACTCCTGAGGTACCTGACTACAATGAAAAAAAACAAAAAAAACCCCAACTTGTTATCCAGTTATCCTTTTTTGTGCCACATGTTCATTTATTAGATGATTTTTTTTTTTGTTTTTTTCCGTCAGTCCAACGGATGGGACGCCAACGAGATGTTCAGGTTCAATGAGGAGACGTACGGCGTCAAGTCCACCTACGACTCCAACCTTTCCTCGTACACGTGAGTGAGACGAGCCACACTGAAGTTTAAGGGAGACAAATAATGGCAGTGGTGTGAACCTCTGTTTCATTGTCACCATGGTTACCATCAAAGGGTCACATACTCACCACGGTTACCATTAAAGGGTCGGTTATTCATTATTTTCTCAACCAGCCATATTGTCAGATTTCCCGCTAGTTCTTGTTCTCAGTTGTCAATTTAAAAAAAAAGATCTCAGATTGTCACAAAATTAATAGTTTTATCATAAAATTAAGTGAACGTTTTTGTATAAAAATCTAAATTTTTCTTGTATAATCACAAAAGAAAGGTTACTTTCTTTGGTGACAAAGCAAAATTCACAATATCACATCTTATTTTTTTATAAAAAATCAAAAACCTTTATCATAAAATTGAGACTTTTGTAACTAAATCTAAAACTTTTTCTTGCAAAATCACAAATACATTTTTTTGTTGAAAAGAAAGAAAGAAGAAGCTAATTGTAGTGTAAAAAAAGATGAAAAGATTGTACAATCACAAATATTGCACAGTTGTTTTTAA
Organism: Arrhamphus sclerolepis; assembly: GCA_037176975.1. NCBI lineage: Eukaryota > Metazoa > Chordata > Actinopteri > Beloniformes > Hemiramphidae > Arrhamphus > Arrhamphus sclerolepis. The sequence continues at coordinate 13,299 of JBAMYA010018614.1, read as the reverse complement.
CTTAAAATTGCATTTTTTTAATGGAAAATACCAACTTGTTTTGCAGCCTTTTCACAAAAAATGTAATAAAATTGCATAAGTCACATCTTATTTTGTGTTTAAAAAAAATACATATACATACACACACACACACACACACACATATATATATATATATATATATATATGTATGTATGTATATGTATATATATGTATGTATGTATATGTATATATATGTATGTATGTCATGAATTCTCAATTTTTACAAAAACAACCTTTCTAAAGTCAAGACTTTTGTATTAAAATTGAAATTCTTTTTCTTTTAAAATCACAAATAAAAAAAGAAAATCTCTATCTATATATTCTTCAAGGGCAAATTTTTATTTAAAATTTAAAATTTTGCGCGATCAAGACATTTTATCGTACAATTGTACAAATTTCATATAATTTTAACTTAAAATTACAATTTTTTTGTAGAAAAATGTGAACTTTATGCAACATTTTACCACAGTTGTAAAATTACAAATTTTCTGTCCTGAAATCACAAATGTTTTTGTTATAGAAAAGTATATTTTTTTTAGAAAATCATAAGCGTTGACAATAAGAAAACTTTAAGGTAGTAAAATCTTTTTTCTAATGTTTCCTAAATCCTGACTTTCTAGCATAAACCAGCTGCTCTCCACCTCAGTTATTCCACTTTTTGATGTCAGAACTGAATCAAACGTTTCCTCAGAAATGTTCTAGTTGGAATTTAATGGTTGTCATTAAACGCATGGACCAGATAACATGAAGATGTGGACCAGATTTGGCTCATGGACCTTGAGTTTGACGCACGTGTTTTGGTAAAAACTAAAATTATTATGCACTTCACTTAGTGTATTTGGAGCCTCCTCCACAGTTCAGATCTGTGGCTTCAGTGTCAACAGACTTCTTTGGGTGCTTCCACAAAATAATCCAGACAGCAGTGCTCATCATTGCATGTGTGTCTCCCAGCATGCCACTGGAGAGGGGGAGTTCGGATGCGTACTGGCGGCGGGAGGCTCGAGCAGCTCGGCTGGCCAGTGAGATTGAGAGCAGCCTGCAGTACCGCCGACGGGTTTCACTGGAGAATGATGAGGGAAAAGACGAGGAGGAGAAGTTCAGCGCAGTGAGCCGAGAGACGGAGGACAGAGGAGGACAGAGGTTGTCATCTGATGACAGTGTTGGCTGTTGTTATATTATGTTTTATATCATGGATTCTATTTATTTAACAAAAATTAAACCAAAAGCAAAAAAATAAAATCACGAGGGCAATCCTAAGTACCCCCTTAATGCTTCTGCTGGGTTTAACAGAGTAAGTAGGAGCCATCATTAGCTCTGGAGGAACTGCAGATGTGTAGAAAAAAGATTTTTTGCTGTTAATACAATGCCAAGAGAGAAAGACATCAGCAGTGTTCTTACAGAAGCAACGTTCTACAGTGAGAAAGTGACACCGTGCAAAAATGTAAAAAGAGCTGCTGCTCAGAGCATCCAGGTCTCATTGAGATGGTAGATGTTAAAGTGCGCCACAGCAGAACCAGAAGAAGACTGAACTAGTCCAGTTTGTTTGGAGGTGTCTCCATGGAAACCAAGCAGAACCATGTCAGACCCACTGGAGAACAAGGAGATGGAGGTTGAATGGTTTGATGAACGTCCATCTCTGACAGCTAAAGATTGGCTGAAACTGGAGTCTGTACTAGCAGAAGTTTGTTTTACGAGGAACGACCACAAAAGTATTTTCCGTGTGGCTGAAACACAGCTGTAGAGGAGCTGTAGTTTGGTAAGGCAAGTTTATTTGTATAGCACATTTCATACACAAAGGCAACTCAAAGTCCTTTACAAGGCATTTAGATGAAATAAATGGATAAAAAAAATGAAATAAAAATAACAATAATTTAAATGTATAATCGGACAGAAAAAGGATTCAAAGAATCAGAAAAGTTTTCAGTTTAATTTTGAATGTGCCAAGAGTTGGAGAACATTTGATATCAAGAGGAAGTCAGTATATCCTATTGGGTCCTTCATGAGCAAATGGAAACACACCTAATTAATGTCCAAAAACTTGAAAACTTCCCTCCACGACTGTGTGACAGGTTGATAGTCATACAGGTAGCAACAACTAAGTTGTTGCTGATAAAAGTGGATCTAAAAGCATTGAGTCAGGGGGTACTCAGTATTGCCCTCTACTGATTTAATTTATGTTATAAATAAAGTTAGGATTATGTTCAGTGATGTCTGCTTCCAGGAATCCTGAGCTTCCAGTTTTCCTCCTTCTTATTTTCCAGAGAAGGTAAACTTCTTCATCAGAGGTCTCGACATGTCCGTCCATCAGCCGGCTCCATCAGAACTGGAGCCTCTGGTCAACTCGCAGCGCCAGGCTCCTCTTCCCCCAAACTGTCCTCTGATGGTAGCAGCCTGCCGCCCATCAGGACCGCCTCCTTCCCCCACCAATCACAGAACAGCCACACACCCCCACACCCACAGACACCAGTTAACGGAGGTGTTGCATTCTCTTCATGTCTGTGATCAAACCGAATGTTGAATATTTCCAGACTTAAAGGCTAATTACTAATCAGTATGAAAATCATCTGTAATGACACTATCAGTTTTAATTGTTGTTAGTAGCACTGAATTCTACCAACTGTTTTTGGAATCTTTTGCTGGCCTGAAACGTAAAAATTGATGTTTTAATTTAATATAATTTGAAATCAGGGATTTGGATTTAAAGTTCAGTCAGTCTGAAGTGGAGATGAATTTTAAAATGTCATTTTGAGTTTTAGATTAAAGTCACATGACCTGACGGCTGCTATGGTGATTAATAAGATCCACTTCTGTCTCAGTTTCTTCCAGGACGTCTCAGGAGTCTCCGACTCTTCAGAGCAACAGAATCCTGCGATCCACTGCTGCAGGTACGACACCCGACCAATGAAGTCACAGACACTGTGACCTTTCTGTTTTCCTGACCTCCACTCATCGTCTCTGCAGCCTCTCGCTCTCCACAACCAGATGGCTCCCCCCGGGAGTCCTCATTGGTTAGTCCAGCTTACCCAGACTCCTCCCTGAAATCACCTGTTGCCACGACAGCCGTCATCACCAAGCCCTATGGTCCCACCCCGCTCTTCCCTGTCGATGGTGAGAGGATTTTATCTGGTTTTATTTTGGTTTGAGCACAAAATAAAAGATGGAATTGATAACATTATACTCTTTAGATTCAAGCTAAACTGTCTTTTGCACATTTACAGTGTTTTTGGATGTTAAGTCAACACTTTGCTAAACTTTAAACACTTCAAAAGTGTTTTGGTGTTTCGGATACTGATTGAAGAGGCGATTCAGGTTCTTTTTGTAAACATGTCTAAAGATGTTCAGCAGAGTTTGATGTCACGTTTTTGGTTTCAGAATTCTCCATCATTCCCTGGACCGGACCTGACCGGACCACAGTTGGTCTGGTCAGGACTGCAGAAGGGTCAGTCTAGGAGCTGTAGCCTCGTTCTTCCTCAGCCGGCTCTTTGTAACCTGAGCAAAATGTGGATGTGCATTGAAGTGGAACAGATGTGGTCTTGAAGGCAGCAGATGTTGCTGTAAAATCCTAAACTCTTAAAAGCTTGATACAACCCCAGAACCTCAGAGACTCTGGACTGAGTCTGGATGGTCCTTCTGCTCTTTAGTCTGGAGCACACGGCGTCTGTTTCTTCCAAAAAAGATCTGGAATGCTAATTGATAACATAAATCAGTTTCATCTGCATATAAATTGACATTTGAATGAATTTCTGCAAGATGACACTGGGTGGGAGCAGGGGTCCTTGTACAGAGGCTTGTGCTACTCCTTAGGGTTAGAGTTAGAGCCTCAGAGCCCAGAGATATCACCTCCAGACCAAGTTAGCATGAGGCTAAGGCTGGTTCATAACAACGTCACTATTACTGAATGATTAATTCATATTTGTTTTATTTTCTACCATTTGAGATCACTGACAAGGTTTTTGCTGCAAATCTGTACAACTGTTAAAACTACACATCTTTTTGATTTTTAAAATAGGTGAAGAGAAACACTTATGAACTATTTATGGTGAAGTGAATTAAATACTAAAATCACTGAAATAACAAACATCAGTTTTAGATTTTTATTAACTCTCTTTTAATTGCTTGATTCCTTATAAGACTCTTTTTTTCTTCTATTAAAAAAAAAATCTTTTTAACATTTCAGCGTCATTTAAAAAAAACATATTTCTGTATTTTAATGAGATCAGGTTTCTTCAGCTCAGACTTGATTCCTCATCTTTCGCACGGAAGTTCCTCCAGATTTCCTCATGTTTCATGGATCTTTCTGAACCTCTGAGCTGAAATGTTCTTTGTTTTTTCCAGTGAAGGAAATCCTGGACGGAGCATCTGAGGAGAGGGCGGGGAGTCTTCCTGGTCTGCAGGAAGGAAGGAGCAGCACAGGTAAAGGATTGAGAGAAGATGGTCTCAGAAAGTCCTCTGAGGTGGATCTGGTGTGCTCTGACCTCCACCGGTGTCCTACAGCCCCTTTGGTGCAGCAGAGAGCTCAACTGGAGGAGCTCCGCAAGTTCGGCAAAGATTTCAGGGTAAGAAGTCATCTGACAGACCTGGAGTCAGCTAATACCTGGACAGGTTCAAATGTGGAAGAGTGCGGGTTATTAAAGCATCTCTCTTTACTCCTCCATGTTTCAGCTGCAGTCCAGCCCGCCGTCTGCTGACCCCCCTCCTCCAGACAGCCCTTCCTCCTCCTCCTCCTCCTCTGGTCCACCTAAACCCTTCACCACCTTTGGGCTCCAACCAAGGGGTGAGGAGGAGGCATGTCCTGCCGGCGGCGACCACTCAGAGGCGTCTGCTGCGTGAGTGAAACACCAGAAATGTAAAATAATGTTTTTTGTTGTGTTGTCTAGACATGTGTTCTTCTGTTCTCTGGTCAGGCAGGTGAGAAACTTCACGCTGAATCCAAACGCCAAGGAGTTCCTACCTGTTCAGGTGCGTCTCTTCAGTCTCTAAGTTTTTTGTTTTTTTTTTTCACTTCGCCTCTCCAAATCTCTTCATCTCTTCTTCCACCTGAGACAGAAACCTGCAGCGTCGCCGACTCCTCCTCCCCCCAGCCCCTCTGTGGTCCCCCCGCCTCCAGAACAGGCAGGACCAGGGTCCCTTTGCAGCAGCACACCTGGACCCTACCTGTCCTACGTGACCCCCGTCCCCATACAGGGACACTCCATCCAGGTGAGCTCGAGCATCATGAGTCTCATGTGTCTCCTCAGACAGGGACAACGTGACATGACCGTGTCCTTGTCTCCTTCTCAGCCCCCTCAGGTGTATCAGTACGTGTCCACCGTCAGTCAGCCCAAATACCCCAGACCCAAAGGTAAGGACACATCCACAGTTAATGTTTGAAAACTAACACAAGTATGCGGATGCAGATCCTCACACATCTATGAAATTAAACTTCTTATTCAGGATCTGAACCACATGTTAAACTCAAATGTAGTCCACCATTTCATCTTATCTGGTCTGTGAAAGCGTTTAAAGACGATCAGAAACTTCTAACTAGAACATTTCTGAGGAAATGTTTGATTCAGTTCTGACATCAAAAAGTGGAATAACTGAGGTGAAGAGCAGCTGGTTTATGTCAGAAAGTCAGGATTTAGTAAATGATTGAAAAAGACTTTACAAATAAAAATTGATCATTTTTATTGATACATGTGATTTTTGTAAAATTTACTTTTATTTATATATACACGTCTATCAGTGGCAATTTCTGTAAGACTGCAAGCTCAGCTTCCCCTAAAATGTCAAAAATTAAATGTTCAAATGTTTGGGTTTCTAAAGCACCTAGTAATAAGTTGTTGTAAATAGACGGGCGCTATATAAATAAATTGAATTGTTTTGAATTAAATATGTACAGCTGCGTTAACGTTTCATTGACTACAAATGCGTTAGAACACATTCATCTGCAAGACGAGTTCATTCAGATGCGTCAATGTGACAAATTTCAAGAAATTGTTTTCTTATAGATATAACTTTATTGATCCCCGAAGGGAAATTCAAATGTGGTCTGTTAATGTCAATGCATTTGCTCATCGAAGTTGGGTGTCCATAGCTGGTTGAGAAAATAAAGGATAACCAGCCCTTTAACAGTAACCATGGTGATGACATGGCCCTTTAGTGGTAATCATGGTGATGATGTGGCCTTCTCACAGCATTATGGGAGGTGCAGTCTGAAGCCAAAAGCAAGAATAAAATTAAAAATTAAAGTCTGGTCATTGTTCTGGTTCTGCCTCCTCTTTCAGGTCCGGTTGTGGGTCTGCGTTCAGACCACCACCCTTCCTCATCCTCCCCTTTGATACCAGCAGCAGGACCCCCCCTTGTGGCCTCACCTTATCCCCAGTCCTACCTGACGTACGGTCAGGTGATTCAGGCCCTACCGCCACACTACCATGGACAGGTACTGTGTTTGGTTTAAAAACTCATGTAGTTTTTATTTTAACATTTAAAAGACCATTCTGATGACAGCTGAAATGCCACATTTCTGATGCAACTACACATTTCAAACATACCAGTCATCCTTTTGACTCTCCTGTTGGTTTGTTTCCAGCCAATGTACTCAATGCTGCAGGGGGCTGTGAGGATGCTGACATCCGGGGCCCCTCCTCAGCATGTGGGTCTTCCTGGCCCCCAGTACCCCAGCCAGGGTGAGGGCTCTCCAGGGCTCCAACAGGCTGGGTATGGTGAGTAGAAGAAATTTTATTTTATTTTTATTTTTTCTTAAACATTTTATAATTATCAGAATGGTTTCAAAGTAAACAAACTGCTTTTTCATGTCACGGTAACCTTGGGGATGATGTGGCCCAGGATGAAATACAGTTTGACATCTCTGATGAGTCCTAGTAGGGTATCACAAGGGGGAGTGCAAAGGTTTCCATGGGTCTCAGTCCTGGGGAGGGCCTCTGGAGACTGGGTTGTCACTCATGGGTCCTGATGGGTGTTTGAACTGAGAATGGAGGATTAAGTAGATGTAAACTATCACCAGATTTAGTATTTTGATGACTGATGCTTCTGTTGTCTTTCTCAGCCCCCCCATTGTTCCACTCAGGCCCCATCCATCCTCCCCATCCTCCCAGCACCCCCACTGGGAACCAGCACTCAGCTCCCAGTCCAGGACAGGCTCAGGTACTGTATCACTGCACAACAGGATCCAAACATCAGGAGCTTGTTGCATCTTTGTGAGGTCATCTCCTTGTTTTTCCCTTCAGGTGAGTCAGGGTGGTCCTCAGTTCCCCTCTGGTGGTCTGTTGGCCCGCACGCCTCCCATCCTCCAGCAGGGCCACAGCTCTCCACAGACCACCTTCCCCATGCAGGGCTACAGCCTCCCCGCCCACAGCTTCAGCTCCATCAGCCAGCTGCCACGGGTGAACATGCACACAGTATTCAGCGCTGAAAACTCCAACCTGCATGAACAGCTTTATTTCTCAGCACGTTTAAAGGAGTTCAGAATTTATTCAGGAGCAGTCCTACCTGGATACTCACTGCTGTGAGCTGTTAAAAACTGCTAATCTGTCATCTTCAGGCTCACCTTGCAGCAGGAATGCCAGGTCCTCACCCCTCTGCCAGACACGTTGCCCCACCCATCATGTTGCACTACGTCCCCCCTCAGCAGAGCAGTGGTCCCAACCGCCACCATGGTCCTGGAATGCTGCAGCACTTCTTAATCGGACCGCCTCAAGGTAAAACAGTCCAACAGTTGAAGGAAGAAAAGTTGCAGTTCCTCTACTGACCACTAGTGTGTTCTACTTGGACAGTAAGGAACTGTGAATTTTTTTCACGTATATAGGAGCTTTATCATTCAAGACTTTGTATATAAGAAGTAATATTTTGAATTAATTCTCAATTCCAAATTTAACAGGGAGCCAATGTAACAAAGCTAGAACTGGTGAGATGTGATCTCTATACCAAACTCGGGTTAGTACTGGTGCTGCACCATTCTGGACCAGTTAAAGGTTTTTTAACAAGGCCATTTGTAATTCAAGAAAATAATGCATTACAATAATCCAGCCTAGAAGTAACAAAGGCATGGATTAATTTTCCCACATCCTCTTGAGTTAGGATGTTTCTAATTTTCCTGATATTATGGACTGACTAACTTTGAAAGCTGAGTTTGTGACCTGCTTCACATGAGAGTTGAGACATACCTTCATCAAATATGACAACAAGATTCCTTGCAGTAGAGCTAGAGGCTAAGGTAATGTGATTTAAATTAACTGTACACTTCAAGAGTTCCTCCCGGGGGTATTTGGGACAAATTACAATAACATCAGTTATATCTAAGTTTAGAAGCAGGAAATTTCCAGTCACATCTTCACATCTTTAATGCATGTGTCTAATAAGGCTGTTTGATTAGCTTCATGCGGTTGCAAGGATAAATACAGCTGATAAATACAGTGTTATGCTTCCTAATGATATTTTCTAAAGGAAGCATGTTTTAAGAGAAAAGTGTACCATGCAGTACTCCACAGCTGACTCTAGTACAACTGGAAGAGTCATTATTTACATGGACAAATTGAAATTGGTCTGATAAATAGGACATAAAGGAAAGACATTAACCTGGTTTAAGTCCAACAACCTGCTTTAATCTATTCAGAAGAATCTTGTGGTCGATGGTGTGTCAGGAAACTGATCTGCAGTAGGACTGTAAAAGTTGCTGTCAGTTCGTACCCAAGTTTCCTAATACACAAACAGACTCGGAGTCAAAATGTCTTTTTCATAAAAAAATACTTTTACTTGCAAGGAGCACAGAGTATGGTTACATACAAAAGTTGTGCTGACGTACAGCTCAGCTCATGGGGATTATATGCAGTTACAGTTCATTATCATCCGACATTCAGGCATCCAATCATCATTCAGCATCACTCCGTGTTCAGCTACTGTCCTTGAGTGGAATCACTGGTTCCAACCAGTTATGTGAACCAGTCAGCCACACAGTCCTTTATCAGCTCTTTTCTCACGCATGCACTGTTCTCAGTATCTTATTTCATCAGAGGAGACCATCTCTAGCATGATAATATTCAGCACTAATATGGTAATAATCAACACACATAAGAAAAATATATATGTTTGTATTTTTCTAACATGGTGTCAAATGCTGCGCTGAGATCCAACAGGACCAGAACAGAGACAGATCCACTGTCAGAAGACGTGAGAAGATCATTGGTGACTGACCAATGCAGTTTCTGTGCTATGATGAGGTCTAAACCTTGATTATATTGTTTCTACAGAGATAATCATTTAGCTGATTTGAAACCATTTTCTCAATAATTTTGGAAATAAAAGGAAGTTGGAAATAGGCCTGTCGCTGATATAGTTAGAACCTAATGATGTTTTTTTGAGTAGAGGTTGAGTAGAGGTAATTACTGCAATCTTTAAAACCTCCTGGTACATATCTGGTTATAACAGACGCATCGACAAGATCCAGGATAACAGAACATATCATGGGAAAAATTTCTTAAGAAAGCTTACGAGGAATAGGACCCAGAAAGCATGTAGATGACTTTGAATGAGAAACAACTGAGGTTAATTCACAAATATCAATATGAAAGAAGCAGTCAAAGTAAGAACCAGTAGGTTCAGCTGATTCAAAGATCTCTGCGGTCTACTGTGAATTTGGTCCCTCATATTTCATTTATAAAGAAGCTCATAAAGTCATCAGCAGTTAAATGAGATGAATGCATGACTCAATGGAGCTGTGACTCTGAGTCAGCCTGGTAATTCAATTCAATTTTTAATTCAATTCAATTTATTTATATAGCGCCTATTTACGACAAGTCATCTCTAGGCGCTTGGTAACAAAGCTGAAAAGAAATTTGTGGTTATTCTGATTTTCTCTATTTAATGATAAGTTTTTCTGTAAGTTTCTCTAGCTTTTCTGTTATACATTGCCAAAATATCTTTCCAAGCTTGATGAAATTCTTTTAAATTTATAGAGCACCACTTTCTTTCCAACTTTCTACATTTCTGTTTCAAACATTCATTCCTTCATTTATGCATTATACCAGGAACAAACTTTCTAGGACCATCTGCCTTCCTTTTCAGAGGAGCATCAGAATCCAGAGTTAAATGCAGGAACTCTGTAGGTCCATCTGTAAGACAATCAATGCGTGAAGGATCAAGACTTTCAGAGCTGTCCATAGCAGCATGAATAGGAGACAAGTGTCCAAGTAGAGCAGGAATTTTTACAAGTAAAAGTTGATAGAAAGGATTTGTGATTTTAGGGCAAAAAGTTAGCAATTTTACAACTATTTAACAATGTCAAAAAAAGTTGATATTTTCCAACAAAAAATTGTAATTATAAGTTAGAAATTCACAACCTCACAACAAGTGATTGTATAAATAAGTTGTGATCTTCAAAATTGACAAAGTCTCAATATTATGATGAAGGTCACAGTTTTTGTGAAAATTTAGATTTTACAATGAAATTTGCTTTTATACCGAAACAGTACTTCTTATACCTTTAACAGTAACCATGGTGATGATGTGTCCCAGGATGAAATAGTTTGACGCCTCCAATCTAGACGCTTCACAGAAACCCAGACCATGACCTCCCAGCACATTGCAAACCAAACAGTGGCATGAAAAAAAACTCTATTCCGAAGAAACTTTGAGCAGGACCTGGATCACTGGATGGACCAGCTGCTGTTGTTTATCATCAACCAGTGGTGACTGGCTAATCAGCCAGTTTGTGAGTCTGTCGGGTTCACACCGTATGATTTTTACAGGTTTATCAGATTAATTCAAGTCATATTACACAACATTTATTACTTTCCAGCATGTTCCACTATGTGATTGAATGTACATTGAATCCTGGCTACAACAGAAATAAAGGATCAGGATCTAAAGGCAGCGCCATCGCGTTATTAGCAGGTAGTTGATAACGTGCTAATGCACCAATGACCCTGAAGTTAGCACTGTCGTTGTGGTGTTGGTGTTCTTTGAAAAGAAGCTTCTTTCACATTGTTCTTCCTGTTTCACCTTTAATCTGACACTTCTCTAGATCTCGGACGTGCTGCTCAGATCTTAGCTTTCATTCTCAACCACACCAACAGTAGGCACGGAATTTTCCGTGGAAATAATCTTTATATTTAAATTATTTATTTATTTATTATTATTTATTTTAAATAATCTTTCTGCGGCAAGAAATATTTGGTGTCATAAAAAAAGAGTCTTCATCGGTACGCCAGGGCTGACTTCTTACTACCTCAGTTTTCCTGCGAAAAATCATGGCGACTTTTGGGTGGAAAATGGTGAATCACAGAGAAAAGTTTGATGATTCTGACTGTGTTAATAAGTGGAAATAAGATTGGTTGTTCGTTGTTGCCGATGTACAATGTGGAGCAGTTTCTGCTCTGGGCGGTTATTACAGCTACATTGTCATTGCAGGTGACATGGACAGCTGCTGAGGGCGGCATTTCTTCAGGTGCTCCACAAGTGCTCACCAACAAAAACGCATCAGTTGATACACATAATGTGCACTAGTTTCTGTTGCCTATTTGTTGGTGCGCATCCTTACTACTGAGGGCTCACCTGGATCTCGGGTTGTGTCAGAAAGGGGAGGGGCGGGGGTCATCAAGATCAGTGTTTATGCAAGTATGCAGTGCCAGCGCTCCGTGCACGTGGACCACACACACTGTAGAGCATCACTCGGGCTTCTTACAGCAACGACCCGAAATGTGAGAACGACCTGAAATGTTAAAATGTAATAAAACCCAAAATGTAATAACTTTTTGCCCAAAATGTAACAACTTGTTCGTTTGGGCTTATTGCTTCAATGTTTAGTGTAATATTGTACACTAATGCCCCACCTTATATACACCATACTGTATATGGGGGGAGAGCATTGACAGCCCCCCATATATAGAAAAAATACATATAATCTCCATAAATCATTGACTCACTCTATGATGTAATAAAATTATTACACTATTATTAGAGTTATTTTTCCGACCGATAATGTAGTAACTATAGTAACCGAAAATGTAACAAGTTGTTACATTTTGGCATTTTGGGTCCAACATCTTGTTACATTATCGATCAGTTATTACATTTTGGGTCATTGTTACATTTTGGACCCTTAACAAGGCTCATGAAACATCACCATCATTACTGTGTTAGTTAAACTGGTTAAACCCTTTTTGGACATGTCCCCGTGGAGGCATCAAGAGTCAGGGAAGAAAAAAGAAGAGAAAGCGAGATGATGTTTAAATTGAATGAAATTTGACGAACTCCCCAGTCTCCTCAAACTACACTTTATATTTACACAGTTTCAACTGTAAAAGTCTCCATCTAATCTGAAACATTTAAGATTTAAAAATCATTCATTTGTGTAGCATAAATGTGTTAATCCAGAGGTCTTTTGTGTTTTTCCTCCTCCAGCTATGCAGGTTCAAGCTCATCCCTCCCAGCAGATGTCCTTCCACACATCTGCAGACAACAAATGAACATTTTTAGCTTTTAGAGTTGACAGAAGACTACGTTTGAGGAGAGTTTCTGGATTTTGATCTTAAAGTACAGACTGTTTTTACTCGTGGACGTGAAGCTGGACTGGAGATGCTGGAGATTCTGGATTGACCTAAATGGATGTGTTGGATTGTTTTTCCTCCTCCTCCTCCTCTTCCTTCTCATTGATAATAAAACAACCTAAAGAAATACTTGATTTCTGGTGTTTTTAAAAGCAAATCAAACCTCTGGCGCCCTTCCTCTAAACAGCTCTGAACACAACTCTAGACTGGTGAAAATAATTTGAAGGATAATTTCACAGATACAGTTTAAAAATCTAATCCCATCATGTGCAAAAGTATCTACACCCAGAGTCATTTCTTTCTTCATTTAAGAATTTCTGTGTTCTCTTGCAAATTTACAAGTTCATACAATTATGATTCCTGAGTTTTCTCATTCAAATTTTCAACTTTATTAAGCTCAAAGCTCAGTTTTCTTTCACTCACAAATTTTCTGAAATTTATTGTTTTCTCTTGTAAATTTTAACTTGACAATTCTCAAGTTTTCTCTGGCAAATATGTGTTTATAACGTCATAGATTCTCAGGTATCTGTCACACAATTGTGGGTTTCCTGTTGCAAATTTACAATTTTTAGAGACCTTTACATCTTGTTTCCCTTGCAAACATCACACTTCATAAAGAATTCTCATAACCTTTTGACAATATAAAGTCAGAGTTCCTTAGTTTTCTCTTGCAAAGCTGATTATAAAGCCAGAAATTCTCAATTTATTCTGGAAATATTTCAGTTTTATGAAG
>JBAMYA010018593.1:0-16920 GCA_037176975.1 Arrhamphus sclerolepis | reverse complement strand
GGAGGTCTTAAATAGCGGTTTATTTTAATATATGTCACTTTGCTGCAAGTGCGACCATTAATTGCCATTTTGCTGCAAGCACATATTCCATCTTCACATAATATTGCTTCAAATGAAATTGATTTAATTCTTTTCACAACTTTTTTGCACTCCTTACATCTAATAACAGCCCTGCGGTTGTTTAAAGTGTTTCTATAAATCATGTAAAGTAAAGCAAAACCATATTAAAATCGCGTCGTTTACTGTCATGTGGGATCAAAGAAGGCACAAATTAGCGATAAAATAGTGTTCTGCATTCTGATCGATAACTCCAATAAGGTGCTTCCAGTGTTTTTCCAGCTGAATGAGAAATTAGTTCAAAATAAAAGCTCCCAAGTGCTTTTTAAGAGGTGCAAATTGTCTTATTGTGATCAATAGGGGCAGATAAGGAACTAAAATTGCCCGCAGTCGCTCAACGGAATTTCCTAGTTGCCATGGCAACTATCACTCCACTTTGAAATAGCTGTAATCTGTCCAGTATTTCTCAGCATTCAGTCGTATATCAACAGATTTAGAGAGCTGGAAGCAAATGCTAGTACTTATAAATAACACACTGGCTGAGGAATCGATGGGAGGAAACATTTTATACTTTATTATGTGATAGAAACCAGAAGGCTGTGTTAAATTAGCATACGTGATGTGTCTGATGCCGCTTGTTTATTGGTTAATATAAATAGAAACATGTATGCAACCACAAAATAAGCAAAAAGAATTTCTATTAAATCCAGCCAAAAAGAGCTCACCAGCCCACCAATATCATTATTAAAATGTGGATTATAATTGATATATATTTATTAGATTAAATGTAAAGTGCTTGTGGCTCTTAATGTACGGTATGTCCATGAGAAGCTTCGTGTTTGGGGCAGCCATTGCTATTTGATTAGTTCACCTGGATTGCAGAGCTTGTTTAAGTTTAAATATGGTAAAGTGTCTTACGTAATCAGGTAGGCGTGTAAGTTTTGACTTTCCAAGTCAATGCTCTTTATCTTGTGCTTGTGTACGCACACTTTAAGTTTATGGATTTAATGTGAGTGCAACAGATGCCCAGAGGTAAAACATGCTATGAAATTACTTCTTTTTTTTTCTAAACAACTTTATTATTCGAAGCAACCCTCTGATTTAATCTAAAACTAGCAAACTATTGCAGCAGAAGAGGGTTATTCTGTAAGATCTGAAAGGAGATGACAAGAACATCAATCAGCCTGTCCTCAAACAAACTACCAGCAGCCCCCGGAGCAGAGTCGTCCCTCTCTGCCTTCAAGAAGCTCTTGAAAACTCTCCTCTTCCAAAAATAATGCCTTCCGTCATAGTTGCGTTCTCTCTTTAACCTCCTAACCGGCACTTGAATCGTGTCCTTGCTGCACTGACTTGTACCCTCATCTGAATGCTGATTTTAACTGCACTTACTGCGAAGTCTGCTGTGGCTTTATTGTATTTCCTCTATTGTGAGTCACTTTGGATAAAAGCGTCTGCTAAATGTAATGTGAGATAAAGCATCAGTTTCCTCCACAGGTCATTTTTCCTCAAAGAGGTGAAAGTGAGTCTGTGACTCGGCGCTTCTACACTTTCCATTTTACGTAGGGATTTCATACTGGGTTCACGCTGACAAGTGCAGCTACGTACAGTTCAGTAAGAACTATTAGGACTGTGGATTCATAATTCTCTTCCATTGTGAGTAATCGCATTAATCAAAATCCACCTATAAAACTGCTTAAACTGTCATTTGGCATGATGATGATAAAAAATGCACCGCTCGTGAAGAAAATATACATTATGTGTGAATACATAAGCCAGCCAAATATGTTTAAATATTAAACACTATAAATGTCAGAAGGTGAGACTTTTTATTATTTATATTCCCTTCACTCTCACCTGTGTGCTGTCTGCACTGTTTACCCACTGAAGAGCATTAAAGTGACCTTTTAAAAATATTTTTCCACTCTGAAAGCCACACATAGCAGTGTCTCTGATGATGCACACATCATCCTTCCGACTACTCCGGCCACCGCATCCATATTCATGAGGCTTGTTTTGGTTCTCACATGTCTGGCATACAAACAAACACAATCACTGGGAGCCACGACGGCCAAATCCTTAAAGCATCCATTGTCATCTCTTTCCCGGTCTCGCCACGTCGTCTTTCCACATTCCAGCCCTCTTCTTTTGGATGGGGAGAGGCTGCCCTTTCCTCTCCTTCCAGCTGGGGGAACGCTAATGGCAATGCAGCGGGGCCAAAACAACTAGCATGAGTGCTAGCGGAGTCAAAACACACACCGTGTACCGAGTGAGCAATGAGAAACACAGACCCAAACACAAACAGAGACGACTGGAGGTGTCCCCATTTTGTTTTGCAAAAACATCAGTGTGGTCCAAGAAAGATAAAGTAGGAGTCTGAATGACAGGAATGGACGAACTAGTCCCTGGTTAGTAAATGAAAATGCTGCAGGGAATTATGAAACCAAAGTTGTTGAATGTTCTAGAATGGAACTGGGCCATCTATTAAAAGAAATGTAATATTGTCTGGAAACTGGGGACCAAAAGATGAGCTTCATGCCATAAACTGCTTTGGCAGCTCTGCAGAGCCCTTCTGCTGCTGGTTCTCCGTGGGTTCAACTTTGATTTCAGTATGTGAAACGCTTGTTCCACTGGGTGGAGGTCAAGTGGCTTGTTCAGCTGTATGGGAACATTTTACATGATTTCTTTTGTTTGTTTTTTTGTTTACTCCCCCCCCCCCCACCTTACTCCCTCCACTGTGCTTGAAAGATGGTTGTACTTTGGATTATGAGTCGCCCCCTTTTCATCTTTGCATCCTTCTTTGCCTGTTGTCCTGTTAGGACTTAACTTTCATTGGTCCAAATAATGTAGTTTTATAATTAGGAATTTCTTTGTTTAGATGCTATCTGAAAAGCAGTCTGTGCATAAGTATTTACTCTCTAGGTTCTGAAGAGCCTGAATATCCTGTGGTACCAATACAGGAAACCCGAGTACTGCAGATATGCTAGAACTCGGTGGCAGCACATCGCAACATGGACTTTTAACTGCACCTTTGTCTAGTTTAAGCCCAGATCTCAACCTGATTCAGGATCTAAATGATTAAAAAAAGAGAAATTAAAATGCTTTGAGTTTGTTAACCACTCACTTGAACGTGAATAATTAAAACCAACTTTGTGAAAGTGAGCAGTCCTCTCAGCTCTGAGACTCATTTAGATGACTTAAATGAAGTCCACTAACGGGTTAAACTAAATGGGGCCGTTGTTGGTGATAAACCTTAACTTATTCACATTTCTGCACAAAAATCCCTTCATCAAACCTCAGATTATTACTGTAATTTGATTTCTCTCAGAAGACACCTGGCCCTCTAACGTCTGCTGTGAGGCATTGACGCTGCGCCAAATCAAATCACTCACAGTCCAGTAACATGCACATATATTCCCCGATCAACCTACAAGGTTGCTAAATTGGCCCTTCGGTGCACTAGACATAAAACCTGAATCTCTGCTCTGGTAATAAACCCTTCCAACATCTGCACACTGATGTTTCAGCTTCACTCTGGACATAATTAGTCCAGCGTTTCTTCTTTTTCTTTGCAATTTAAGCAGGCGACAGGTGTCCTGCAGGTCTCTGTGTCCAGGAAAGTGGCAGTGTTGTGCTGAATGCAGAAGAGAATCACAGCTAGATTGCACAAGGGCTTACTTATGACCTTACAGTATGAGGGGAGAGACAGACCCTTGCCTGCTTCACACTCTGCTGCATCGCAGAGCCCTGATTTCACATCTGCCCAAACAACGTTTGACAGAAAATGAAAGAAAAGAGTGTTTCAAAGTCTAACTTCACAACTGGGTTCAGTTTATTGAGGCTGAAGCAGTTCTGCCTTGACGTAGGGGCAAAACTTAAATACTACTGAAATAAAAGGAAAGAATGCACTTGCTGCAGATGCAGATGATGCAGGTTCTCCTTCTTGCCCTCTTTAAATTCACTGCAGTAGCCCAGAAGAATCAAGGCCAACACAGTCATCTTTTACACTAGTAATTCAATATTTACGTTAAACCCTTGAGATTAAAGCTGAATGTCTACGCTTCAAGCACAGTTCATTTACCTGGCTGCACATGTCTGTCCTTGAGCTGCCAAAGCGCTCATTACCTCGTAACTTTTACCTGCATCGTATTTGTCTCTAGATATTCTACAGCTGCAGATAATGATGCTTGAAAGCAGCAGCTAGCCAAGCAACTCGGCTACATTTCGGTTGGAGCCAAAATTCCTCCAAATGTTTCTCTAATTGACAGTTTTGGCAGTTCCAGTTATGTTACAAATGGATCTCATAGGCCCCAAGAGACGAAGACCAATTTTAGATCAAGCTAATCAATTTCTAAATAGGACAGAAGCATTCAGCAGGCTAAACGAGTGGGAGCTGCTACTGAAGCACACAAATATATAGCAGTCCTTTGATGTGAAACCAGTCCAAACTGATATCCAAATCTGAAAGTAAGAAGACGCTCTTAAAGGTGAAACACAGGGAAGGCTAAATGGCATCCTTATCGCTCCAAAATGATGTAAGCTGGTGGCTCCAAAAAGCTCCCGTGCAGCCCCGACAGAGTGGAGCCCTTATACTGAGCCCTTCACTGATCAATAGCTCATAAGCAGTTTGGCAGCGCCTGCTCAGATGTTTATCTGCTCAGCAGAATGGGCACAATCTGCACCAGCACACTTTAATCAGGCTGAGTTATTGGAGATCTGCAGCACCAGTGAAATGAGGCAAGTAGATGCACACACGTACAAAACGCGGCCAATCAATCACTTTAATTGATCAAGTAAATAACAGAGGAAGAATGGACTCAAATCTGTAGGAGCAGATGCAGCAGCATCTGTGTTTGTGAGAGATGATGGTCCCTGAATGGGGATGGCAGAGATCCATATGTGTGTGTGTGTTTTTGTGTAATATGCCCACAGTGAAGCTTGAAAAGGAAACCAAAGGTTAGAAACATGGTCTGTAGTCCAGGTGGTTGTTAGCATGCAAGGTCAAAGTGTAGTCCATCACCAGCACTATTAAGTAGTCCATCAACAAGTAAGTTTTAAAAAGTAAGGGGGGGGATACCCAGAGGTCTTCAAATCTGCTGGAAAGAAGAGAGCAAGGCCACTGGGATTATTTGAATTTCACTTTTCTTCAGTAACTTGCATTTTGGGCAGAACTGCAGTTGGATTTTGCCTTTTGGATTTAAGCAAACGATGGTCTTCCTTCCTTCACTCAGCATTAAGCATTCAGAAGCAGATTTGTGTGTTGTGAGAGAAGCAGACACGAGAGACGATGATATAATGCAACACCAAGTTAATGATGAGCAAGGGTCACGAAACACACCAAGGCAGAGTCCACAGATGAATACAGAATCATCAAGATCAGGTCAAGAGGAAAGTGGGTAGATTAACAAGCCGTCAAAAGCAGAAAGCTCCACTTTGGGTTCAACATGTGCATTTTTGTAAAGCCCCAAACCGGAAAACGTTAAAACTATGTAAAAAACAAAAACAACTACTTAATGTTTCTGAATAATAAACCAATCAGATTTCAAAGGCATTCCGGGTACCAAGCAGCCAAGTCTTTCAGCTGTTATTGTCTCACTTTTCCTGCAAACACACCTTCAGGTGTGCATCAGTATGGGGCTGTTGTTGTTTCATTTTGAAATTTTCCACACACTCTCTGCTGGGGACAGATGGTCCAGTACCATCCATCCACCTCCCTGCCTTATTCGTCCAAGGTTTACGGGGATCTGCTGGAGCCCATCTCAGCTCTCTTCACAGTAAAGACAGGGGTAGACCCTGGACATGGTTACCAGTCCGTCACAGGGCTGCTTTTGAAAACTGTTTGGACGTCCCTGGTTCTCAAATGTTATGTTACTCCGTTAAGTTCCACTCTACTCTTCTGCAATAACACTGCCATCACAGAGGTTTAAATGGAGCCGGCTTGTTTCTTCTTCTCTTCAGTTATGTCGCTATCACAGGAAAATTATGTCGTTATCATGGTAAAATGGAGGAAAAATAACTCGTCATCACGAGAAAATGGTGGAAATAAAATGTATGCATGTATGGCCCTTCAGGGCTTCCGTACATAACAGCACACTCCTTTGCAAAAGTTACGATGAATCAGGCCAGACTGCAACGAATGTGACTGGTCTCCTTGATTCCCACGCATAAATCAGCCTTAATTCCATTTCGTACTAGCTGACATATTTCTCGATCACAGGTGTCTATCTTAGCCCCGCCCCCTTTCCCTTCACACACAAATTTCTCCAGATTGCTTGAATTGCTACATGTCACCACTAAAGAGGGAGGAATTTCTTCCCATGTTTCTTTGAAGAATATCTTTTTTTTTTTTCTTCAAATCATCTGTTGACAGTGAAGAGATACCTCTGCCCAACACTCATCCTTTTATGGATGCTGCTCATCATTAAAAGTCGCCTCTTGGCAACAGCACCTCTTTTCACCTCCTGCACACTGTTATGAGGAAAACAATCACATCGCAAAGAGGCAATTAGAAGCTTCAAAATACCAACTTTCTTTTAAAAAAGAATGTACTGCAGGTCAAAAAATCAACATGAATGTACATATATTAAAAAATAAACTGAAGCTTATTAGGAAAGAAAGATATCAGGTTCATGCTGCCTGCAAAGAACTCTAAGATAAAGTTAACAGAAAAATCTTTTAAACCCGGTTTTTCTACATCGTCTGGACTTTTTCTCATTGGGTTTATTAATGAACATTAAGCTGATGAGGCTTTTGGAATGTCTGATCTTCAGTGTTCCTGCAGAGGAAGGAGTTTGGCTGTGAGCGTGAGGTTAATCTTGGACCGCCTGTCCCAGGTCAGTCGACAATACAAAAATCGATTTCCCCCCTCAGCGTTCCCTCCTGCTGCAGGCCGTCACTTACTGGAGCTGCCTCAGGTCTCTGCCGAATGAAGCAACCCAGCTGGACATTTTCAGGATCACAGCGGTCAGCTTATTGATCTGCTCACATCTGTGGAGATGAGAGCAACTGCTACACTGATAATCACAGAGAAGGCTGGGAGAAAAGCTCAAGAGGCAGTTTGCGTATGGTGGGAATTGAACCAATCACAGCCAAGGACACAGACTTCATAACAAGTTCAGTATTCTGAAAATGCATCACAAGGCAGAAACAACAGGACATCCAAACTCCAGTGATTACGTGCAGTGTAGCCCTTGGCCTTATAGGTAGTCAGAAGCAGAGTCTGGATATTATATACTTGGTATCAGAGGTGAGGCAAAGTCATTAATTCACAAGCCTCAAGTAAGAAACTTTAAAGTCATTTTAAACAATGGTGCAATCATGTGTTAAAGATAGCATAGCAGAGTACGTCCTACTGTTCTATATGCAACTTCAAGGGTTGGAAAAAAAAAAAAAAAAAAAGAAAAACAAAGTTGGAAGTTGTTTCATCTCCAGCTGGAGTCCTTGACTCGCATGTTTTGCATATTGCAATTTAACTACTTCAAAGTTTTGTGCCCAAATGAAATTACTCTTGAGAACGTATTTGCTCGAGAGAGAGACTGTATGCATTTGTGAGCTTGCTACAAGTGTAATGAATTTATTTGTGCACTTTTTAAGTAATAAGTTTTAATCTTTTGGTTCTGGGTAAGATATCAAGTGTTTAAGTCAACAGGTCAAGTCCAAGTGAAGTTACTGGTGTAAAAAGTCCCAAGTAGAGTTATAGGTCTTTTTACATTTTGTCAAGTCTGAAATCAAAATTAAAGTCCACTACTCTTAGTAGATGTAGATATATATATATAAAAATGCCTTGTAGGTTTTAGATTTTTTTTTTTTTTTTTATATGGACATGTATAACAAATTAAATGAACCCTCCTGTTACCTTCAAATTCAGTATCACATTTTATCGTCTCCAATTTGACCCCAGAAAATGATTAGAATTAAAAATGGTTACCCAAATTTGTGGGCAGCATGGTGTCTTGGTGGTTAGCACTGTTGCCCCACAGCAAGAAGGTTCCTGGTTCAAGCCTCCTCAGGAGCCTCCCCGTGCTTGCATGGGTTCTCACCGGGTACTCCAGCTAACTCCCACAGTCCAAAGACATGCTCGTTAGGTTAATTGGTGTTCATAAATTGACCCTAGGTGTGAGTGAGAGTGTGAATGGTTGTCTGCCTATATGTGGCCCTGCCATGGACTGGTGACCTGTCCAGGGTGGACCCCTGCCTTTTGCCCGAAGTGAGCTGGGATAGGCTCCAGCAGACCCCCATGACCCTGAACAGGATATAGCAGGTATAGATAATGGATGGATGAAATTTGTGCCAGGTACTTCATCTTTGTTAACTAGATAATTAGGTCTTTAAAACTACAATACCCATCATGCAACTGGACAAATATGGAGATGCCATAAAATCTCACTTACCGACCTACAAATCAGAGCACTTTTTTGTTTTAAATGTCTTTATATAGTAAACATTTTATCTATGACAATTGAAATTAAAAACGTGCAACATGTATACAGGACATTGAAAACATTTCACCTTTGCCCAGTTGTCCCCTTTGGATTAAGAAGTTAAATATTTAGCAAAAGGGACCCCCCCCCCCCAAAAAAGGAAATTATTAGTTTAGGTGTTACACATTGAATGGTGGAGTGATAGAAATAATACAAATTGGGTTTAAGATGTGTCATGGGTAAAATTTAATTTCTCCTGCTAATACTAGGAAAGTCCTGCAGTAAGACACACACACACACACACACACAAAAATAAAAGAAATAAATCCTGAAGCAACATAATACATCACTGACCTCTAGTGGAGCACATGCATCACTGCATTCTGCAGAAACCACATTGTGGCTGCATTCTGACTTCACTTAATTCAACTTGCATGTCGATTTAAGACAAATGAAAAGCCGCAACAGATTTTTTTTTAAAAAGAAAAACTTTATTTTAAGAGTATGCATGACAGCCATTTAAAATTAGCACTGCATCATCAGGTCGTCTTTTGTACAAATTTCTTCAGTGGTATTAACATGATAAACACTGCACAACATATGAAAATACACACATGCATAGCTAACTTTAACAAAGTATAAAACTTATAAAACTTTTGGGCTGGTGCATTATTCATCAGTAAATGTCAGCATTTACCAACTATGAGCATTTTAAATTCTGCACTACACATGAAAACAAAAGGGGCTCACAACTAATGAGTTACGTTTACTTTTTTCATCTCCTTATAAAAAGTTATAAAATAATGCCAAAGGTATACAAAAATTAAACACTTAAAAAGTCAATGTGCTTGCAACAAATGCCCACATTAAAAATAAATTCTTTTGGAACAGAAATTAAGGTTTTATTTCCAATATTTTAATGGAAGACATACTACGTATAAATATTGAACATATTAACAAATTATATACAGTCTTGTTTTTTCTCTGAGGGAAGTCCGCTTAGAGTTTTACCATTTCCAGAGTCGACATCATTGAGAGGCCAGGGCTTTCTCCAAAATGTCAACATTAACCAATGGCAGAGATGCAACTTCAAAGAATACCCTGAAAAATATAAAAATAAAAATACTAAATCCCAAGAGTTTAATCGGTAGTCTAAAAACAGGTTTTTACACAAAAACTTACTTATGAGAGTATTTGTTCCTAATGGCTCTCAGTTTCTCATCGACAGGAGCTGAAAGCATCTGATGGAGGTTTCTGATGACGGGCGCCAAAGCTGACGTCTGATAGCCGGAGTGGAACTGCAGGATGGGCGACTGCAGGACAAAATAAAACAAGACGAGACTTCGTTACGAAGACGCTGATGTGCCCAAAAGTTCTAACAATACAACTGCAACAAGGGATATTTTCCTCCAACCAAAGACTGCAGCAACATTTTGAACCACTTTCACTATGATTTCTGTGTTCGGAAAGGTGTACGTCTAAATAAAACACCGTATTGCGCTGCAGTTAGCCTGATGTACAGTTTGGTGCAGAAGCTATGCATGTCGGTGATGCATGGTCCTTACTCCATCTCTGGCATTTATACTTCCAAGTTATTGTTTGCATCGCTCTATAATTACACCAGCCACTAGGTGGCAGTCTGGGGTCTTTTTCTGGAGAGCTGGAGCTTACAGTTTTCTTTTGTTTACTTCCTATTGGTAGTTCAGGCATACCAACAGAGCAAATAAAATATATTCCACGTGACTTAACGTTGATAAATGCTGAGCATCAGTCGTTTTCACAGACACTGCAGCAAAGTGTATTTCGCCCAACTTTGCAAAACAAAGAAACAGCAGCAAGAAAGTCAAAAATCAAAGAACAAATCTTCCGGTCACATTTCCTGTGGTAACTATACTTCGTATTCTTACAATTGGAGAGAGGTGCACGTCAAACTACGCCGTAGCATATACAGATTACAAGTCAGCCTTTTGTGCATTTCACAAGAAGAGGCTTAATGACTTTAAAAACACCTGCATGTTATCTGAAAACACACTTTGGTCATGAGCAGATTATGCAACACTCAGTAATTTGGAGGTAAAG
This sequence comes from Arrhamphus sclerolepis, assembly GCA_037176975.1. Classification (NCBI taxonomy): domain Eukaryota; kingdom Metazoa; phylum Chordata; class Actinopteri; order Beloniformes; family Hemiramphidae; genus Arrhamphus; species Arrhamphus sclerolepis. The sequence continues at coordinate 6,367 of JBAMYA010018593.1, read as the reverse complement.
AAACAGCACGAGGAATGAGAGACACAAAATGTTCTCTGTAGTCTTATTAGACTGTTATCGTACCCATCCTCCCAGGTCTTTGGTGATCAGTGCCATCAGCAGGCAGGCTGAGGCCAGCAGAGAGCCTCGTTCCAACACCAGGTCCATCTCCATCAGACTCATCTCACAGAAGTAGCGAGCCAGAGTCAGCGTGTCCATGCTGGCGTTCACACACTGCAGACACCCAAAGCAAATAAAAGAAAAACGCACATGTCAAACAAGATGTATGGCTCCATGCAGCTTCCAACAGTGTGTCCTTAGCTATAAACTATTCATAGCAAACCCACACACACACACACACACCTTGGCATATCGTCTGAGGAACCGATATGGAATGGGGATGCTGATGTCGAACGATAACGTCTGCAGGATGCTGGCCTCCATGGATATTAGTTCCTCCTTTTTGTATGCATCATCGCAAATATAAAGGAAATCATCAACACACGGCGGGCTGCGCTCCTGCAAGACATTTTTATTTTTACATTTTGTTAAACTTTAGACGTTGAGATTAAGTGGAGCCCAATTTGGTCCGACTTTGTTTCATTCCTCAACGAATTTACAAGCCGTCAGAATTCTGGCTCTTATTCCTTAAAATTAAATATCAAAACGACAAAGCTGAAAACGGCGAGGGCTGAAGGCTCCACGGGCTCACCTCAAACTTGGAGGCAATGAGCATGGCAGTGGAGCCGACGAGCTGCAGCATCTCTCTGTGGACTGGGGTTTTTGACAGATAGTGGTCAGTCATTTTAACAGCCAGATAAAGGGTCTCGTGGTACAGTTCAAAGTTCTCCTGTAGAACCACAGACACAGACAGTTGTGTTTTCACAGAGACAAACTTTCACTTCAGCTTTGAGTAAAGCAGACTCAGCAGTATAAAAGGCAAATTTACACCAGGAGATCTCACCTGCACCTCAACCAGCCAGTCGATCAGGATCGCCCTCATCTCTGCGTTGAGACTTGGCTGCTTGGGCATGTAGTCACAGAGGACAAACTTCTCCTTCAGACAAACCAGAGCAGAAACGTGATACATCATAGCCTGAAGTGGCTGTATTTTTAAATAACCCACAGAGGGACGAGCACTACTTTATTGAAACACATATCTCAGTTTGGCTCACCTCTCTCTGTTTAAGGTAGTCAAAGATATCCTTTGCATATTCTGGACACATGTAACAGTCCTCAGAGTTCTCAGAGTCTATGTCAAACTCCTTTGGGATCTACATGGATGGGGGAAGATACGAGTGATGGTAAATTAGGCTTACTTCCCACCACACCTGCAATTATTTTGCATCATTTCTCATACAAGTTGTTTCTGAAGGTGTGCAGGCCTTTCACAAGGAGCACGGGCCAAAACACTCGTCGGCCCATCTTCTGGAGCTTCAGTAAGACTCTGTGGCTCCACATCAGTCTTTTTACGCTCAGCTGACCCCTCTGAGCTCATGGACACCGACCTGAAGGAGGTAAGTCTATTAGTTGGACACTTGCCACCAACTGAAGTGCCATAAAACATAAAATAGATGCAATACAGAAACACAATAGGTGTTAAAAATAATAATAAAATACTTCAGGTTGGCTTGGTTCTTAGTGGGCACTAAGGTGGAGCATGTCTTCTTCACTGGTTCCTTCTTCCTTCCTGGAAGGCTGAGCTGAACTTTATGAGCCTGGGAACACAGTAGATATGACGTGTCTGAAATGATACATCTCTGAGAACACAGAGTGAATTAAGAAGCCATCTAAGAGCCAAAACTGACTATTACACAACTCCTTTTTGGTTTCACAATAACAGCTTTCATTGAGATGTACAAGGGGGAGAAAAAAAAACTAAACAAATAAATAGTTCTACATCCAGATGTTGCAGCAGTGGACACATCTTCACAAAGCAAAAATAAGGGTTCATGGAAAACCTTGAGACCAGAGGATCATGGAGCACCAGTTCTTCAAAGGAAACATTTCCTGTTTAGTACAGAGATACAAAGGTTTGAGGTATTGTCAGTGATGCATTTAACGCTGCTTTATGCAGGAGAATCTGAGCCCCCCAGGTATTAGCAAGGTGCACATAAGCAGTTCCAGTGCTGATTCAATGCCAATCCTGAATACGGGATACCAAAGCACCATGAAATGGTATCCACCGAGTGCCAACACACTGCATCCGGGGCCTTGCAGGTACCTAAACATCCAGTTTAGCGGGAGTAGTAAGCTCAACTGTTTTGGAAGTCATTAATTTAGCACAAGGGTACAGACCAAACAAGGAAAAATATGGACGTACTGAACCCCCACAAGAAATCCTAAACTACACAGTTTCCAATTCAGCAACAAATCACCCCACTTAATGGTAACAGCTCCATCTTAATTGCAGACCAAAAAGATTAATGTATGGAGTGGCTTGACTAATCCATGGACAATTTATATTTAAAAAAATAGCAAACATATCTTGGAATTTCTGCAACATTCATCTCCGTTTTGTCCTTCCATCTTCTCTGCACAGAGATCTTTTAGCTACTCTATCCACATCAGGGATAGATGTGTAGCTTATTTGCTTCATGTCTGTCATTTACACTCTGCAGCAGTAAACCATGGATTTTAAAAAAGGTAGAAAAATCATGTAACATTAACTGTCTGTATTGCCCATTTTGGCTCGTTGCCTTCTTCACAGGAAGTCATGTCTGCACAAAGCCCCAAATACAACGCGTTACTCTTGGCATCACTTCATAGTACACTGGCAGCCTCTGTTGCTGAATGTAGTCCAGGTCCTGGGTTGGAATACCTGTTCACGGGTGCCAGAAGTTGGTCAACTCCATGTAACACAGATGTGAAGCAGTTCACAGAAAAGGTGGTTATACAACCAAATATTAGAGGAATGATTCACAGGAAAGATAAACCTTCAAGCATTTCTCAGTTCACACAGTAAATGACACCACTATTTTTTGTGCATTTGGCCCTGGACCCTACTACACCCTAGCACTCCTTTTTTTCTTTCTGCAAAGATCCAAAAATTTAAGAAAAATTCTCTTCATGTTTTATTTGGAACAGAGTGTGCAGTGTTCTTAATGCATCTACATGTATGGAAATAAAATCCATTAATGATATTGAGCTTAAGTCACTTCTTGTTTTTAAGACGAAAAAAAAAAAGACTGCTGTTATTTAACACAAGAGTATGTCACAAATAATGATGAAATTATCTCATGGTTACAAGCAAGCATCACAGCAGAGCCACCTAACATGCTCATGAAAGTAAAGACAAAAGAGGAAATTGAGAATGACCAAGGAAGACCCTAAACAAAAGTATATTTTAGTCAGCGTTGTAAAAGCTAATGGACCACTTCTGCACTGATTTAAAACGCTAGAATAAATTAGTCACACTGCTACGTTTCATTGCAGCTGACTGTAGACAAACTTTGCACCAGATAGCATCTTGCTCAAATCACTTCTCCCACTAGCTGCATGCCTCCGTTTTAGAAGCTAAAAATAAATCACCTGTGCAGTTATTGAGGAAAATTTATAGCAGACATCAAACACAAACCACATCCAGGTGAAAGTCAGTTTTGGGAACATACTTTTTTTAGAGGACAAGCTGTAAAAAGTCTGGATTTGTCTGTGCCTGAATAGAGCTGTCGGGGAGAAGCGTTACAGATCTATAGAAGCTCGTCGAAGCAGCAGCGGTGTCATACCATAATTATGGAGACAAAAGTGAAAAAGACTCGACAGTACAAGGAGTGAGTCACAGACTGAGATTTCACACGTCATGTCGTCTTCATCATAAAAACTAATGTCAACATTCCATATGTTCAGTAGTTACATTTACTTCCCCTTAAATAAATCTCTTTCCCAGAACTGCAGGGCAAGAAGCTGCACCGCCACACAAAACTCTGAGCATAGTTTTAGGGTTCTCAAAGCAAAAACACAAATGCCAGAATGTGTTAAAAAGTTGGTGTCTGGGAAGTAAATGAAAATGGACAATTCACGTTGAACCAAAGTCTTACATACAGTTCAAATACTTAAGAGTTTTAGCCTCTGAATTTGACTTAGACACCAAATATACTTGTATTTGCCCCAAGTTTTAAAGAAGTCTGGTTGCAGATGCAAAGAGGTTGTGAGATGAAGCATTCACTCAGATTCAAGGCCTGCCATCTCTCAGGTTTAAGTGCTAAAAGATTTTGGATGCTGATGTTAAAGCAAATGGCAACACGTTTAAAAAGCATAAGAAAGAGGAGGATGGGGACTGTACCCCAACTCACTGATGTTGCACAGGTATTAAATACAGCTCAGCACTCATTTAACCTTGACTGGCTTGTTAAATATAACTATTTTCAATAAAATTTTAATAAAGATCTGCTCTTTCAGAATAACTGCCAGTCCCTCCACATGAGTCCTTATAAATAAGAAACAGAGCAGCAGTTAAAGAAATGATGCATTTGATGAACCTCAGAAGAGGGAAAACAAATCCTTCATACACATGCAATCTGAGCAATGCTCTGGGCTGCTTGCACATTAGCCAAAATACTTTAAATTTCAATGCAACTGACCCTCCAAAACAATAGCCAACAATGCTTACATTGGTGATGTCGATAAACGCAGTTCTCTTCTTGGGAGCTCCATGAGGAGGGGAGGAGGACCTCTTCACCTGAGGGCCTTCCTCCTGAAACACAGCCAATACGGAAAAACAATAAATATAAAATATTAGTCATAAACCACGTGTTGGTGTTGTGTTCAAGCAGCTCAAAGAGAAACTGTCTTACACTGGTGAAGCAACATGAAGTTACATATTTACGTATAACGACCAACAGCGTGCTGTCTGCTTTGTCTACAGCTGGTTGGTGAGATTTAAACACAACATGCATAAAAAACGAGAGCACATTTATTTTTACTCTTACCTGGTTCTCCGTGTTTGCAGCATTCAGCTTGCTTATTTTGTTTCCAGAGGTGGCCGTAGACTTCTTTCCTCTCGTTAAAGGCATGGCTTTCTCATTCACGTTTATTCCCGAAATAAACTCTCCACTCGTTCCTTTAATATGTTATATACAGGGGATACAAAAATGGCGCGTTGAATTTAAAAACAAAACCAAGCGGTTACCTACCCATTAAAAGGCGGAATATACGACAGTGAAGCTGCACGGGTGGGGCTTTCTCGCAGCAAATGTATAATTTTCAAATAAGCGCTTAAACTCACCTTACTGGATGTTTGTTTCCTCTCCGAACCAGTTCTGATGAGTTTTTTTTTTTTTAAAAAAGCGTCCGTGTTAAAATAGAAAAGAATACCTGAAATGCTTCTCTCGCGACACAGTTCAAAAACAAGCGTTTCAGCTGAGAATCTGAATCTCCTGTGCCTCGCTCTCATTGGCTGGAATTTAAGCAAGACAGACCAATCAAGAAGTGGCTACGGATGCCGTTGCTGGGGAGCGTTGGTTTTATCATAACGGCGTATCCCGGTAATCCATGTGCAAAATAATATCCTTAGCATTAAAAATAAAACTAATTTGGAAAAAATCAAATAGTTTTATTTATGAGCTTGTTACTCTGTATAGGAATATCAACACACTGCTTTAGTTAAACTACATTCAAAGTTCAAAGTCATTTATTTAAAAAGAAAAGCCCGTCTCGTTTTCTTCCAAAATCCAACGAATTCGGACTAAAGAAGAGCAGTTGAGATTTTCAAACTTCCTGGCAACCGATGAAAATTTTAACTCATGAAGGTTTTAATGGTGTTTTCCTCCTGACCTTTTAAAGGGTTAGGGGAAGCAGCCGGACTCCTAGTGAATTATGTTATTCATCATGTAAATGTTGCCATATATCAAAATATAGCTTTTTAAGAAAACGTCACAATAGATGTACACTAAATTTGTTTTCATTTCACAAACAATACATACATATACTTGTGTGTGTGTCTATTCATTCAAGTGTGAGTCACCTACAACAAATCATATGAAAATAAAGTATACTTTATTTTCACATTCTGGCCTGCCATTGATTTTAAGATTTTTATGTATAAACATCTAACCCTTACAAGATTTTAAAATTGTGTTATTAATTTTCAATGAACAAGATCACGTGACATATTACAGCATGTTATTATTATTATTATTATTATTAAAAAAATGAACTGTAAGAAAGAAACCCATTCAATCTTTCAGTAGCTTATAGAATCACATTTACCAGCAATAAAGTTACTTTTTTGTATGATGTTTGTTGATTAAGAAAGCTGGTTCTGTGTTCGGAGTATCTGGAGCCGCTGGAGCTGATTGTACAAAAAAGGATGCTGCAGAAGATGATGAAGATGATGGAGGACTCTTCACACCCTCTCCATGACACAGTGATGAAACAACACAGTGTGTTC
>JBAMYA010018582.1:0-16920 GCA_037176975.1 Arrhamphus sclerolepis | reverse complement strand
TCAATTTAAATCCAGACTCAAAACTCATCTGTTTCAGTCAGCATATGGTCCATAACTGCACTTTTATTTCCTGTGATGTTAATGTTGTGCTCTTCGTTGTTTTATTTATTTTATCGTGTTTTATACTGTGAAGTGTCCTTGAGTGACCTGAAAGGCGCTACAAATAAAAGGTATTATTATTATTTATTTATTTATTTCTCTTTGGAAATGCCTTATTTCTGATTCATAACCATAACATTCCATAAAAACATGCTGAATCATTTCAGGGAGTTTAAATTTATCATAAAGTCCCATTGCATGTTTTCAAATTACTTTAAAAGATTTAATAAGACCTGTATGCCCAATCCTAATACAAGTAATCAGTGATTATATTTCCCTATGTCTTCCTGCTTTCTTTGTATATCCTACCTTTTTATGAATGTTATACAAGTGTCTTCCTGTATCAGTCATGTCCCAGTATTCCTGGCAGATTGTCTTAATATATTTATCATTTTACATTCATCTTTACTTAATGTCCAATCCATGGACCACCACATATTTACATATTTATAAATAAAGTTATTAGATATTGATACATATTTATATTTATTATGGACCATTATATATTACAATGTATATATTTTATATCATATATTCTTGTATTACATATTGTGTAAATATATATTGTACATCTCCTCTGTTCTTCATTCCAACTGTCTTGTTTCTCCTCATCTCCTCCTTACCCAGCTGGCCTTCAGCAGGAGGGCTCTCAGACTGTAGACCCATGTGATTAACACGGCTAAGATTTTCCTGAACGCAGCCCCGTCTCTGGAGCCTCACTGGCCGGCGCCGCGGCTGTGAACACCGGGCATCAGTTAGAGTGGGGCAGAGCCACCAGTAGCTGTACTCCCAAGAGCGGCGTAGGTCAAACTTCCCGCATCTCGAGAACAAACCATGAGATGAAAAGTCAGGATTGTCCATACAGATGAGAGCCAGATAAGCTCTAAACTTAACAAGGCCTCCTCCTCTCTTTCCACATCCTGGGTCACTTGCTGCAAGGTGACACACCGATAGGACGCCGCAGGTAGGCTGGTACCGACGCTAGGTGAGGTGGCGGCGTCGTCCACTGTCTAGTGTATGTACATTCAGGAAGATCATTCACAGTATGATGTATTTTTATTAATGTCAATTGGTCCTACATCAGCAGAGATGATCCATCATGAATGACAATATCAGCAAAATAATTAGTAGCAAACTTATGAACCGAAAATGGTGGCCCATCCACAGTGGTGCCATCTTAAATGGCCAGCCCTGGTCCCCTGGGTCACAGAATAAATGACCTGCAAACCAGTACATCCACCTACAGAACTGTGTCTCAGAGAAAGTCCTGAACAGCACAGGATCTCCACAGGGAACAGTTCTGTCCCCCTTCCTGTTCTCCCTGTATACATCTGGTTTCCAGCACAAAACCAGCAGCTTCTTTCTTCAGAAGTTCTATGATGACTCAACGATTGTTTGATGTAGCAGTGGAGGACAAGAGGAGGAGGAGTACAGAGGAACCATCGGACTTTGTAGATTGGTGTGACCACAACTTTCTTCAACTGAACGTCACTAAGACTAGGGAGATGGTTGTGGATTTAAAAAGGAGACGAGCCGGTCCAGCTCCAGTCAACATCCAGGTTAGCAGTGTGGAGCTGGTCTCCAGCTTCAGGTATCTGGGTGTGCAGCTGAGATGAGATGACTGAAACTGAGATGGACAAAGTTCAGCAGGTCACTGACCAGAGGATGAAAAAAAACTGGAGTCCATCGTGAGGAACTCCTCACATCCTCAACACAGTCTGCATGTGAGAGAGCAATGATTGACCTTACTGCTAATACTTCCACTAGTGGAGCAGAAAAGGGAAGCAATTGTTCAAATGGTGATGCAAGCATGAAATTTGGTGCATGTTATTTCAAAGCTCACTTTCAAAGCACATACCTGTTAGGTGTGAAGTGTCAGGACCCGGATGCGGGAGACCATAAGCAGAAGTAATCCGGAACGTGTTTTTTTTTTTTTTTCAAATTAAAGATGACGTGGCAAAAACTGCAGCAAAACTGGTGCATGAACACAAGGAACAAACAGTTTGGACCAGCACAGGGCAGAAAAAGACAGGACCTTATATGCACACAGAGGGGTAGCGAGACACAAGAACAGGAAAGTCAAACAGGACATAACAGGACTTCAAACTAAAAGCAGGAAACAACACGACCTGGCCAGGTTCTGAGTTTGGGCCGGGTAACGGGTCATGAGTTCCTACCACTTTCGTTGTGTCAGTTCAGGCTCGATATACTGGCATATAGCTTTATTTTTCAATAGTATTTTTTATTTTATATAATGCTATGGTGTAATGATTACAACAAAGCAAATAGAGTTTGAATTTTCTAAGGGTTAGGGATAGAGTTTGGACAGAACTTACACAAGGTCAAGTTGGGACAGATTTTTTGTCAGTTTTTCTTAGCTGTAGAAAGTTGCTCTGTTCATTTTCAAAAGCCGCAAAGTCTCTTTTGAGTGGCAGCAAAGGCAGCCAATCAAGAGCTCACATTTTTGTATTGAGGTTGCCAGTTAAGCACAAAACGATGCCAAATAGGTGCAAAATTACACGTTTGAAATCACCCATTTAATATAGCTTTCTGAGGTTTTTTTTGGAAACTTCTGAGGCATAATAGACAATTTCAAAATTTTGTTGTTTATATATCACATCACAGAACAAGGATAAATACCCCGTTCGACCATTCTGTCAGCTTTAATTTTGCATTGTTAATTTTAGTTTTTATTTAGTTTCCATTTCATAAAAAACGTTTTTATTTTTATTTCACTACCAGTTAACATATTTATTTCAGTTAACTGGTAGTGTTTCCATTTACTGTAATAACTCTGATCTGGCTACATCTGCTACATCAAGCATGCAGATTAAAATGTGTTCAGCAGTGATTCAGCTTCATGGCCTTCACTGTGGATGAACAATTACAACTTTTCTCCACAGCTGAATGATTCTACTGGAAGCTCTGATAACAACCTGAAGATGTCGCTGTTGTGTTACTTTTGATCAAAGTTGCTGTAGATCAGGGGTTCTCAAAGTCTAGGAGTATGGCCCCCACCTCAGACGGCATGGATGCCGCTAGCCCTTAAATTCAACTTACTTCCTGTCAAAAAACTTCTGTGGCTCGGTCACTAAACCTTGTTGTTTTGCTTCAGTATGTACCACAGCTCAGTACCATAGTTTTTATGGTTTCATGCTGTCAGTAGTCTTTACGGCTTTACAGATCACACACTGTGGTTCAGGTGCATCTTCAGAACCAATCCATGAAAATCCAAATGATAAATTATCATTGTTGTTTCTCACGTTTTCTTCTTTCAGACACTAGTTTTTCCTGTTTTTACCCAGATGGGTGACACAAAAAAATTTTATTGAAAAACTGAATCTGAATGGAGGGAAGTGAAACTGAAAAATGAGAATGAATTAGGGAGCTGAATTTTTCAATAAAATGAAATACAGCTCTGTTTTTATCGTCATACACATTCAAACTAATTGATTCAATTTCAAATGAGTCCATTCAGATTCTGATTTTAAAAGCAATTATTGAAATCGATCAATTCAGGTTCAAATTGAATGATTCGCATTCAGATATAAAGAATTCGAATTCACCTCCTAGTGGCACAAAATGTATCCCGTCCCCCATCCCATACATTCAGAACTTACATTCCACATGAGGATGTTTGAAACAAATGAAAAGATTCTCTCTTCACCCTGAGCCAGAAATTTCTTTGGAAAAGAGAGCCTGAGCCAATCAGCACCCTCAGGTTAATCAACAAAGGACCAACTGGACCCTCACAAGGTCAGTGTCCTTTGATGTAGGTATAGTTCCTGAGGAAAGAAGAAATGAGTACTGGGTACTTTTGCCAGTCTTAAACTGATTTCCCTGGGTCGCATGTGTTCCTGTGTAATGGTGTTCTTCAATCTCCCCTGATGACATGCTGATGGTGATCCATCCATGTGAATCAGAAGTCATGAAAGTATGGAAAAAACAACAACAAATAAGATAAATAAATATAATAAACCCAAGAAAGAGAAAAGAAAAAGAAAAAAAAAAACAATGGCAGAACCCAAGGTCTTCTGATGCGTCTTGAGACTCAACAAAGAACGTTTCCACGGATACCAGAGCCGATTGTTTACCATTCGTCATCCTGTAAACTCTAAACAATATAAAAGATCCTGTTCTAAGGTATCTCCTCAGAGCTCCCACTGTTGTCCTGTACAGCTGTGTTGACTGTTCTCCTTTTTGTGCACAAACTGTTACTTAAACTTTTTATACTAAGTTCATCTCTCTGGTGCTTTTTGGTAATATGAAATTTGCCACAACAGTATATCTATCTGTCTATCTATGAGTTATAAGGACTGTAAATATGGACAGGTGCCTCAGGTGTTATGATGGTTGTTGTGATAGTTGTCTCTCAGGTTGTGGCATAATCAGACATATTTAGCTGCTGCTAAGCTGCTGACTCTGTTCTCTCAAAGGATCTGTTTCATTTTGGTTTGATCAGGCAGAGAATCAAAGTCAGCAATTTCTTTTTTATTTTGGAGAGGAACTCAGCTCTGATCTGTTGTTTTTGCTGTACTGCATCAGGAACTGTGCTTCAACTATAGGGGATCACACTCCTCAGCCTCCCAGGTCTATTCAGGGGTCCTGAGGAGGGTCCTTCGGGTAGTCGGATTTTGGATTGAGGAGGAGCAGTGTGTTTTTTGTCTTGGTCGTGGAACAGGGGACCAGCTCTACACCCTCTTTGGAGTCTTGGAGGGGTCATGGGAGTTCGCCCAATCAGTCTACAAGTGTTTTGTGTAAAAGGTGTTTTACCATGTCCCCTGGGGACTCCAGTTTCGAGAATATGGGGTGCCTGACTCCCTTGTACAGGCTGTCTGGTCTCTATATTCCTGGTGCCAGAGCTTGGTCCGCATTGCCGGCAGTGAGTTGCATTTGTTTCTGGTGAGAGTTGGACTCCGCCAAGGCTGCCCTTCATCACATTTCTGGGCGCAGCCAAGATGCTGAGGGGATCTGGCTTGGTGACCTCAGGATCAGGTCTCTGCTTTTTTCAGATGATTTGTTTCTGCTGGCTTCATTGAGCCAGGACCTCCAGCTCTCACTGGAAGGATTCGCAGCCGAGCTTGAAGTGACTGGGATGGGAATCAGCACCTCCAAATCTGAGACCATGGTCCTCAGCCGGAAAAGGGTGGAGTGTCCTCTCTGGGTTGGGGATGAGGTCCTGCCCCAAGTGGAGGACTTCAAGTATCTTGGGAGTCTTGTTCATGAGTGAGGGAAGGATGGAACGAGAGGTTGACAGACAGATAAGGTAACATACAGTAGATAAATGGATGGTTAAAACATCTTATTTTATTAATTGGCCTACAGTTACAATTTATAATTTAAATATATCAGAGCTATGCATTTATAAGTTGTCATATGTTGTGGCATAGTTGTAATATCATGTTGTGTTTTTGTTTGATGCCAATACAAAAAATGTATGTTTTTGAAGAGTAGTTTTATGTTGTTGGATTATTCCTGAAGGTGTTTCCTTTATCGTTTCGAATGTATTTATTTCTTCAGTTTCTTGTGAAGCTACTTTGTAAATGAGAGCAGGATTCAAATAAATTCTGTTTGATGTAATCATAAAGGTATACCTTTGTCACCATCAACCTAATACCACTGATGACATTTCCGGTTGAACACAGAAAAACCTGCATACAGGTAATATGGACTAATACACAACAATCCTAGAACTACTATTATTACTTTTAATAGCATTATTTAACATGTTGAGGGCTCAAACCTACAAGGCAAGTCACAAAGAAGCAGGAGGGAGAGTTTCTTTTCATGTCGCCCCCAGGAATTACTCTCTGAAATTTTCCTGTTTATTGCGCCCCCAATAAATGAAATGTGATTTTTTGCCTCTGACTGTGGGTGATATTTGTGATGCACAGAAGGATAGAATCATGCAGGTTAGCCGTGACAGAGAGACAAGAGAAATAAATTCACACAAAAACCTGATGCTATTAAAAGTCATGGTGTCAGGGGTTCAATAGGGTGTTTCCTAATATGCATCATAAGTGATGTCAGCAGTCGCCATCTTGGAGGGATAGAGCAGCTGACTCTCACAGATTTCCAGAGATGATGTGCTGGAAAGCAGTATAAACAAACATGAGAGTCGGGAGCTTCACTTTGTATCAAGTAAGATGGTGCTTAAATGTATGCAGCATTTGTTTTTAAAACATAGAATCATTTAGTGGTGCTGTCGCCAAGAGCTTTCTACACAGCCTATATGCTAGGCTATATGCAGCCTGTCTAGCACTGCTGTGGAAACTTATGTAGAAACACTTACCGTTCCCCTTATTACATAGACATCCTTGATCTCTGCAGCTTGGACCTTTCTGACCCAGCCAGACACCAACTGATTGTGAGCATCCAGCCCCTTGTAGGCCTTCATTTTCTGAGTCTGTACATTTGGTGAGTTCTGTATCTTGGGTCCTTTATCTCATGATCTTTAAGCAGACAGGTTGGATGATATTTCTCACATTTCTTGAGACACTTCTTTAGTTGCAGTGCTTGGAATTATGACCAATCTTGAGGCAGCCATGGCAGATCTTCTCAGACTGAACAAACTGCACTTTTTCCTCAAATGGTTTTTCCATGGTATTTTGACAAGTCACACACATATAATGGGTCTCCTCATTTGAACTGGTGATAAAGGTCTTGAGTTTCAATTTCTATGAAGTTTGTGATCTGCAACACTTTGCTTAGGTCTTTATTGTTCAGCTAATTTTAATGATTATAGTAAAGTAACAAGATTGTAGGCAATTCTGACCTCCCTGTGGAGAAACTAGATGTCAGGGAATTGGAGTGTTTGTGTTCTGTGGCTCTTCTGGCAGGTACCACCAGAGAGTGTCCAGAGGGAACTGGCTGCAGGACTGAGGGCTGATTCCCTGCAGGTGTGTTTACACATGTGCAACTCATCAAGCCTGGTTACTCCCTGGATATAGGAGCTGGATTCCTGTCACTCTCTGTTTGAGTGGCCTGAGTGTTAACCCACGTGGTAACTCCAAGCCATTCTTGTGATTTATATATTTGCCTGTGTAAACCAGTGTGTTCTCAGTATAACTTCTTGTGCTTTCTCCTACCACAAGGCCTCTCCTGATATCCCCCATGGAAAACCTCTTTGTACCTCCAATTCAGCTCAGGGCCAACCATAACCCTCAGTTTTGGACTCACGTGACTGCTCCACTACCATCAACGTTGCAGTACCTGTCTGCCCTCCTTCTCCTGCCGTCCTTAGGACCGACTGACCCATGTTCAACTGCTGTTCTCATGGAACCCTTCTCCACTTCGGCCTTCAAAGTTCTCGTTCAGTCCTGCAGCAACTTTCATATCTGGGTCTCCAGCCCTCACCTTGTCTCTATTCAGCAGTTAACCTCAGCATCGTCAGCCCTATAGAAACCACTCACCCTCCCTGGCGAATTCCCAAATCGTCCTCTATAAGTCCCAAGCTCAGCATGCCCCCGGTCTACCTGCATTCTGCTCCACTTAATCTTTTTCTCTTTCTGAAGTTCCTGACTCCCCACATTGCCTGCCCTACCTTGGATCACCTCTGCTGCACCTTTTTCATGTGTAAATAAACACCTTTTTTTTTCTTTTTCTTCACTGATGTCTCTTCTCCTGAGTGTTTCTCTGCATGTGCGTCAGAAGCTTAAACACAAACATGACATGGATAAAATGTTTAAAGTCAGGAAAGGTCTTATGTTCACCTTGGACAGTTGTGGCTATTCTGTACCACCAAGAACTTAACCAGTCAGGCATTTTGGATACAGTACCCTGGTTTTCAGCACAGAGTTTGCAAACCCTGACATAAGGCATGGTGGCTTCGGTACAGGGTAATAAGTCTACAAACTCACACAGATCCTTACTGTCTTTAGTAGTGATCTTAGGCTATTACCATATCTTGTCGCTGTATGCTTTGCCAACTATGAATCGATTTCCAAAGTGATCAAGTATATACCCAGGGGGCACAGTATGCATCTTCTGTTCTGACAAGGAAATATCCTTCAATAGCTCACTTGGCTAAGCCCCCCACATACCTGCGGAGGAAGAAAACATTTTCTTGAGCTGATAGATTTTTTTTTTTACAATCTGAAAATAAATGATTATTTCTGTCTTTTCACTGCGTTGTCTTCACTGCAGCCTCGCAGCTGCAATTATCCAACCAGCTAAACTAAACAGCTTCTTGCAACTTCAATCTTTTTAAACTTAACTTATTCTCAACCTTTTTAACTCTTGTTGTATTTTAATTTCAGCTTGTGATAGCAACTATAGCAACTATGAAATTATCCATTTACTCATGACATTGCCTCTGTGGTGTGGGTGACATGCTGTTCTGTAGACCGTCTCTCCCAAAGGAGTGCCAGAAAGTGACATACCCTCTTTACCACCTGAATGCACATCAAATTAAAAGCTTATTCAAAATAAAGGTCTAATTAGCATTATTATGCTTGAAAGACATCATACAATCTATTCTGATCAGTATGGTCAGAAGAGGCAGAGCCTCACTGGTCATCATGGAAAGAATAAAATACAAACAAATAAATTAAATGGTTCTATTTATCCAGTGGATGAACTATAAACGAATTTTCCATTTAACTTCAACAATTTTGATGTTTTTTTGTTTTTTTTAAATTAAAAATTGCTGAATTTTCTCATTTCCTGTTCAAGTACGAGGAAGAGACGCATAGTGAGGCAGCAGCAAGCTGAGCCTCCCTTTGGATTGCACAGTCCCTCACAAACTGTGCTCTGCCATGCAATTAGAGCATGTTAGTGTCTCTATATGTTTATCATCAATCAAATGTCTCAAACACTTTTAATGTACGCTGGCTGACTTTCCATAGTTTAATTGAAGTATATAATATATGTATGTAACCTGTTTTGTGTGCTTAGCAATCTTAAAACGGCAGTGAAAAGGTGCTAGGTGAGGCTGCAGTTCTCCTGCCTCTCCTCACCTCATGGTAGGGTGCAGTAGTGAGCCCAGAGACTCAACTCTGCAGTCAAAGAGCAAATTTGAATAATCAATGAGACTGATAGAATTTTAAAATTGAAAGAAGACATGGAAGACTTCTACAAACCAGAAGGATCAGTGCGCTACTTCATTTGGAAGTAGGGGTAAGGCCAGGAGTGGAGAAAAAAAAAAATCGGCCCTGGCATTTTGAACCAGACCAACCCACCAAATTCAATAACACACCTTTTCAGCCTCTTCAATGTGTATACCAACTTTGCAACTCTTTCTTGTAAAACCACATACCTTAAGTTGTACAATGAGGAGAGTGGACTCTGTAACAGATAGAAGGCTCATGACGAGCAAAGTAGTCAGTGTCCTCCAGCTCTCTGCGGTCCTCTATCTCACTGTGTCTAGTCTCCTCTCTCGCTGACTCTCTCCACTCTTCTGCAGACGATCTCCCTTTCTTTAGATGCTATCTCAACCTATGCTAAAAAAAACCATAAGAGACTGTTGGATCTTTGTTTAAAAATATATATTAGGATGCAGTCAGGTCCAGAATTATTGGATTCTCTGATAAACACACAGCTGAACTGGCAATGACAAAATTATGTCGTTTTTAAAAAGTGTGATTTTCTTTCATTGTAGCCAACATTGTCTTAAGGCTACATAAAACTGCCCCAAAGATATTTTTCCAGGCCTTCAAAATAGCTTAGCCCAGGTCTACTAGTTAAACAATTAATAGCCTAATAACAAAATCAGAATGCTGCTCGCTGAACCACTTTTCATGTTGGTGAGTGGTGGCTTACATTTATAAATATGCTTAGAATTTGTGGATACTCTTATAAGATGGTGCACAGCTGCACTGGCCTAACATAGGCAGCAGACAAAATGAAATAATTTTAGAAGTAAAATAATAACATGTAAATAACAAATGGAGATATCATGTAGCCCAAGGCACAGGCAATCTGTGCATGCTTTCACCAACTTAAAATAATTAAAAAGCAGAAATACTTGGGATATAGTGATTGTTGGAGATAGTGCAGAATCTTGCTGTGTATCTCAGGGATAGCTAACCTTATGGAGAAATACAGCCTGCAATTTGATTTAATTTTTAGTTTATTTTCATATATGGTTAATCATTTATGCAGCGATTGGTGAGTTTGTGAGCTAAACAGTCAAAAATAATGGATGCTACCATCAGAGTGGGCAAAGCTGTATATGAACATTGAAATTTGATGCAAATTAAAAGTTAACTTTCTCACGAACCGTTTATCACAGTGAGTAGTGACAAGCACCATTGGAAAGCTTATGCTGTACACTTTTGTACAATATTTCAGCAATTCTGAAACAATTCTGTGCCAGACTGCTGTTAGCTGTAGGCTAGCTAGCTGGATAATTATGTTGGTCGGCCAGCCACCCTGACATATGTGGACAAGCCGGGCAACGTGATCGCTGACATCGGATAAGATTCATGGGTTGCCTTGAACTATATCCTCCTGGTATTTCACACCGTGAAAATGAAACATAATTGTTCTGAAAGCATCCCAACTTACGAACCGCCATCACCACTGTCATTAGCCACAGGAGCTGATGAAAGTCCTGCGGTGGCAAACATCTGTAATTAGGAACATTTGGCCATGTCTGCTTGAAGAGCCTGTTTGTTTTTCTCACGCAGTTTCTATGCGCCTCCTTCTCTTTTTCTCTCCATCTCCTAACCATTTACAGCCTATGGTCCTAACAGATCAGGAACTGCACACTGGTGCACCGAGCCAAAGGGAGGAGGTGTTTCAAGATATGACTGTGCCAAAGGCCGGTGGTTAGGACACAAATACCTGCGTTGACTTTTTTTTTTTAATATACCAAATGCATTACGCAGGCAGGACCAAAGTGTAAGGGGTTTGTGTTCAACAACGTCAATAAGGGCAGCTGATCAGTTGGTTTTATGGGTTGGGTACACCAGTATATACATTTAAAAGAAAAAAGTGTTGGGACTGTCAGCCCAAATAGCCCGTTGGCCAACCGGGAAAAGTCCCACTACTCTCGATGGCCAGTCTGCCCTCGTGTAAGGCCATAATTATATGGTTTTGAACAACTGGGTGTAACAACTGGTACATAGTTGTGAGGTGAAGGCTGACGGATTTCAAGCAGTAAATTGTGAGTTCAGTTCCTGTCCTTGTGACATTTCTTCGTGTGTCTAACCCTTTCTGTGCCCTTGTTTTCTCTCTATCCATCTTCAAAAAAGGCCACTAGATTCTACAAAATAAATTTTTTCTTCTTTAAATGCATATGACATATGAAACTCATTAACTGCTGCTGATCAAATGGTGAATAATCTACTCTGTTGGGTTCATATATTTGTAAATCTGATTCTGATGGAGTCAGTGCCTCACCAGCCATGAAGCTCACAGCATGTCGCTGATTCACATCCTGAATATACTTCACTGACACAAATGCGACATTCAGACATCTCCAAAAATGATCGTTATATGATTGATTTTCTGATAAAATGTTACCCATTTCAGCTTGGTAAAGGTGATGAGAAAGTAACGAGGTATATTGCAGTAAAACCACAGACTCTGAGTATCAGTTACCACAGTACCAAGCCGTCCTGGCATTTACCTGCACTCCCAAGAGGGAGTTTATTTCTTGCCACTTTCAGGCTTTGCCATGTGCTCGGGGGTCATGCTCTGAAGTGCCTAGAGACAACTTTGTTTTGTCAGAGTGACTATATAAATAAATAAATTGAAAATGAATGAAGAGAAACACACTGAACAGTTAAATCAGAGGTGAGGAGCTGTGTAGATTTGTAGTTGTGTAGCCTGTTTATTTCTGTTAAACAACAGATAACAGTCTGTGTAACTGAACTCGGCAACCTGAATGTGTTTGTGGGAACATGAATGTTTTTAAGTCTTTCTGCATCATGTGACCCAGATTATTTTTTTTTTCATCGGCTGTCACATTCGAATGAAGATCATGAAACCACACAGCAGCTTCAGCTGAGCTGTTAATCAGTCGCAGCAGTCTAACCTGTGGCCCGTAGGGGCTGATGGGAGTTCTGAGTAGGTGTTTGAAACCACGTAGCCTCATCTGATCTCCCAGCTCATCCCTGTTGGTCTTCAGCCGCACCAGAGCACCACTTCTTCCCAGATCCACCAGAGGAAACATCACTGCACAAAATGCTTTTGCTCCCAGCTGCTGCTCTGTGCTGTCTGTGTTCAGGTGAGTGTTTACAGCCAATCAGGAGCCAACAAATTCCACCTGGAACAAACTGTCACACTGACCTTCACCTGTCTGTCTGTGTCTCTGCAGCACTGGTCGCCATGGCAGCAGAACTGATTCAGGATGATTTAACACTGACCAGGAGAGCTGGTCAAAGTGTCTCCTTTGGCTGTCAAACTCAAGAGTGTAGCAGTATTGTACTCTGGTTCCAGAAGAAAGAAAAAGAAACTTTCAGACTGATTATTGGTGCTGATAGGAACAATGGTAGAAAAAAATTCAGGTTTCAAACATCCTCAGGAAGCAGATTTCTCAGGTGAGAATAATCAGAACAGCTGGGATCTGAAGATAGAGAATGTTAAAGTGGATCATTCAGCCACCTACTACTGCTCCTGTGAGAAGGTTGAGCTTCACAGTGAGAAATAATCCCTGCAGAATGAAAAACAACCTACAGATGAACAGATGTCAAACAGAGTTGGTGACAGGAAGAGTTCAGGAAACCTGGGGAGTTCAGCCTTTATAATGTTGTACAATGTTTGGACATTTAATCCTCAATTTCTCCACTTTTCTACAGTAAAATTGTCTGATACTGAGTGATAGAAAAAACTTCAATGTAAAATACATAAGAATTAGTGACATCATTTGATGAGATCACTTGCAAAGAAAAAAATTCCTAAATACTCATGAATAAAATTAATAGTACAAACAATAAAATAAAATAGTAATAAAAACAACACAGTGGCATAGATCATTACTTTCATCATTTTTAATTACACTATTTATTATTCACCAGTGCGCCTTCATATTATTTCTTTTTTTGTTTATTGAATTACTATACAACTATTTTTTTTATGTCTTCTTAAAATCCATACTAACTTGTTTTTATATTTCTTATATTTCTCTTCATCCTCTTTAGTTCTTAATTTTAATAAGCGATTGTAAAAGTATTTTTTCTTCTAACAGGCATTTTTTAATCCTTTTGTCATCCATAGTTTATCAGGAACATTTTTCTTAGAAAAACACCACAAGTTGCAGTTTTTGTCATATAGACTTTGCAGTTTCATCATGAAAGAATCAGATGTCTTATCCACATCATCTACATACACTGTATCCCAGTTCTGTTTCTTCAAGTCATCTTTCAGAGCTCTGAGGCTTGTTTTAATGTATTTATTTCTAGTTCTTTTCTCTGTGGTAATTTCCTCTGTGCTACAATGATAGTTACTGTAAACTGTGAAAACAGATAAATGTTCACTCACATCTGTGATCAAAATCCCACTCATCAACTTTCCGTTCATTACTTTGGTGAAAATGTTATAAATGACAGATGCATCTGATGGAATTCTTGTTGGTTTAAATATCAGTGGGAATAGACCCAAACTCCACATTGAATTGATGAAATCATTGTTTGTATTTAGTTTTCCAAATTTCCTATATCTAAATTAAAATCTCCACAGAGAAGCATTGTCTTATTTCTGTTCCTTTCAAATATTTTATCAGTAAATACCTCCACACTAGAACCTGGTGATCGATACACACAACTGATCACTACATTTATAGTATTTTCATGTATAATTTCTACAGTTAGAATTCCCATCACATCATCATCAACAGTTGTCATGTTGCTATTTGTTGTTGTTTTTATTAATCTGCTTCAAATAATCTTTTATCTTAGATAAATTGGCAGATAGGTTTCTACTGTTGAAGTGGATGATTCACAACACCCCTTTCATGTTTATTTTATTTTTAAAATTTTTCCTCTGTGTTGTAATTATCATCTATATTTGCAGAAAATGAAACTATATTTATATCCTCGTCTTCATCATATATTTTGAAATCTGAGTCCATGTTTCATAAATATTTTCTCAAACCCCTTCATCACATCCATGTTTGCTTCTGTCCTTCTTCACTGACCATCCCTGAACTTTTGAAGCTCTTTCTGATCTCTTATCATTTCAGCAGGTGATGCTTCTTTCTCTTTTATCCATAAATACCCATTTTACAAATATCAACATCCAAGATTCTCCATCCCCAATCCTTGTTGTTAAATGTTCATTTATGCACACATTGGTACCTTTGAGTTTCTTTGACTGCATCAGTAGGTTATTTCAATGTTTTCTGCTGATGAATCTTATAACAATTACAGGTTTTTCCTTCTCTGTTTTTCTTGCTAATGTGTGACAGAAAGATGTGGCGTCCCTTTGAATGTTTGTTTTTACTGTGAAGAAAGTTCACCACTTGTTGTTCCAGAGTCTGTAAGTCTTCCTGTAGACTGTCCTCTGTGGTCTTTTCAACTACAATAACTCCAGCATAGAATAATGATTCTGCTGTAAAGTCTGAAAACAACCTGAAGATGGCGATGTTGTGTTACTTTTGGTTCACAGTCAGTGTCAAGAATATACAAAGCACCTTCAAAGAGAAATGTGAAATAAAACTGACTTCATGAGGTGCAGTTTTTTTGTAAATATATAACAATTATGTTATTATTGTAGTATTAATCAAATATTTGAAACATTATTTTCTAGAAGAAGCCAAACTGATATTTATGAGATTTGAAAGTGAAACTAACTCACATCCACGATCAATTTTGGAGATGTATGAATGATGACATATCACATTTACATTAGTAAAGTTTATTGAGGATCAGAATAGATAGTTTAAGAGTGTTAAGTCTATTTTTTCAGTTATTTTCCATGAACTTTTACTTCTGTGCATCACAAATGTCAGCAACAGTAAGTCCATACTTCACACCAAACAACTTGACTTATTAGTTTTTTGATTATTTAATGAAGCAGAACTGAGAGAAAAGTCCTGACTTATAATCATCTCCCCTTCTTTTTTCCCTCTAAACACACACACATTATGGCTGTTGATAAATGACTTGTGTGTTCATTAGTAGCATCAGTGTTGGTGGAGGTCTCAGTAGAAAGAAAGGTTTCCTGAAAGCAGAGAAAAGACTTCCTGCAGAGAGGGAGGGGAGCTGATGAGTGTGAACAGCAGCAGATATGAAGCTGTTTTCTCTGCTTATTAGGACACATCAAAACTGCTGACAGCCAATCAAAGGTCTTCTCCTGCAGCTGTGAGGCTTCCTGCTCTGCAGCCTCCACACCGTTAGCTGTGGCTTTTCACTTCAACAACACAATGACAATTACAAGCATCGACTGTGCTGCAAGAATGATTCAAGGAAGGATGAGAGTTCTTCATCTGTGAGAGAAACAGCTCAAATCCTCAACTCAGAGCTGAAAAATCAACTCTGATGGAAGAAAATGAGCTACAAGACACCTGCTGAACATTTGTTGGTCCTCATTAATGATCAATAAGATCACACAGAGGAAATATGGGTTCAATAAGCTTTATTAACAACAGGATTATACAAAATACAGCATTTCATTACACGAAAAAGTAATTAATCAATTTAAATAAATGATTATTAGTATTTTTTTATAAGCTTTTGTAATCAAAGATAAGTTTTGTGTAAATAGTTAATCTTTTTCATGTCTGATATGTTTGTATTTGTCTGAAAAGTGTTGAAGTTTCCGTCATGAGAAGGTTTTGATCTTCTATCAGAGGCGATGCAGCTGACTGTAGTTCTGTTATCAGCCATCAGAGCAACACAAACCACACTGAGACACAAACCACTGACACAAACAAGTCATGTTGTTGAGCTGCTTTACAAACAAAAGCAGGACCAGACGTCCATGTTGCTTCAGCTCAGCTCTCACTATTTCAGTGGCTGCTAGTTGATTTCAAAACCTCCCTCAGAGCCGTCAGAGGAGTCTGGACGTCTCAGTCAGAGCTGGATTTTTTAGTTCACTTCAAGTATTCAGAGTTTCTGTTGACACTTTTGGTTCCTCAGCTGCTCTCTGCTTTTGTGGAGTCCCACAGGGTTCAGTCATCCACCATGTTATTTACTGGTTC
Source organism: Arrhamphus sclerolepis (assembly GCA_037176975.1). Classification (NCBI taxonomy): domain Eukaryota; kingdom Metazoa; phylum Chordata; class Actinopteri; order Beloniformes; family Hemiramphidae; genus Arrhamphus; species Arrhamphus sclerolepis. The sequence goes on along the minus strand of JBAMYA010018582.1, from coordinate 737 downwards.
ATTTATTTATTTATTTACTTTTTTTCTTCCATTTGTCTTTTTTAATGTTTGCTAAAGTATTTTTTAAGGTTTTTCTTTGTTGTTTTGTTTCTCTGTGATATTTTTCCTGGATTCTCATGAACCAAATCAAAAATTTTGAAGTCTGAAGAGGTGACATAGAAATAACGTGTGTTTTTGTAATTATTAATGCTAATATTCACTAATCCTATGAATCATGAAATATAATGTGACATATGGGACAGAATCTTAGTTTTATTGAATGTTTCACAAGAACAGAAAACAATTTCTTTACCTGTTTTGTCCATTATCAACTGTTTATTCAGGAAGGATGTGTAAATGATCAGTTTATTGAGTTACAGTGAAAAAATGACCAACCTTCTTCCTTCTGTAGGATATATAATAATAAAATACAAAAGTTGAAAAACACTGAAATATTAACCAGATAGAAAGTTGATAGAAAACAAAAAAGAAAGAAAAACTTTCCTTTTGAATTTAAACTGCAGGATGACGCATATAAATGTGAATCTGTGTGGAAATTCTCAGAATAAAAACATTAAAATCAACAACATCTCAGAACTCACATCTGTGAAAGTCGATCAAAGTTATTGATGAGAAGAAATGAGAGATTTGATGGTGAGAAGAAGCGAGAAGGAAACAGTCCTCATGTGTTCAGTTGGTGGATGGTTCCTTGTTTGTGAGGACCATCAGCAGAGAGAGTCCACAGCAGGACACCAGAC